>CM032879.1:1436804-1682998 GCA_019176425.1 Megalops atlanticus | reverse complement strand
CTGAAACGGCTGAGGCTGTAACATTAGCTGTATTGTACTGTATTTGCTGGCTTATGTTAGCTAATTTAAAGCCATGACTTCAGGCTATTGTGATGTGGACTGCTAAATGAGCTTCTATTCCAGGACACGACAATTGTAAATAATAGTAGTATGACGAGTCTGTTTACTGCATGTAGCCTAAGCTGTAGCCTAAGCTTTTGGGGGAAAGCAAAAGCATCATGAGCAACAGAGTGTGATGTTAATATTCAAAATGATATAATGGTGCTCAAGACATTATGTAGCTACTCAAAATATGTAGGTAAGTAGGATAACTAGTTAAAATTTTGATTACTGAATGTATTTGTTTCTTTAATGAACTACAGTAACCACACTGTTGCAATGAAGGAAAAGCAAACCCCTGTAGTGTTAGAACAGCATACTCTGGCTGTATTAGAACAAATTGTAGGATGTGCAAATAAGTAACACTGAGTATAAAACAATAGTGTAAGTAGTTTGTTGTTTGGTGGTGGTGTGTGTGTGTGTAACATGAGCAGACATAAGATATATTACACTGTATAGAAGTGTGTAAGTAATTGATATCTGATTGTGAATAAGCAAGCTGTTAGTTTTGTTAATATCATGAGCATGGAGTGATGCGTGCAAGCATGGATTGAAAACAAATCAAGTTAGTGTTGCAGTTAGTAGCTTTTTTTTGTTAAAGAAATAAAAAAAGTCCTAAACTATCTGGAAATTATTAGTTTTGTTAATAACATGAACATGGAGTGTATGTACAAATCAAGTTAGTATTGTAGTTAGTAGCTTTTTTTTTTGTTTTGCTTTTTTTTTTTTTTAAGAAAAAGGAAAAAGTCCTGAACTACCTGGAAATGCATACCATGTCAGCGCTACAACAGTGAGCATTTCATTTATCACCACACCATTCAGGTATTTGTACCTATGTAGCTGTGAACAGAACACTAAGCAACTGTTAGGATCTGCTATTGGTTTAATAAGGATCCAGAAAACAGTGAATCACTGCTATCATGGTCCTTATTTCCTTCACCAATAAGGCAGACTAAAGCTGGAAGTACCTAGTATGTTGTTACCTGTTACTGCTACAAGAGTCAACATCTATCAAGTATTTGTACCTATGTTGCTGTGAACAGAACACAAAGCAACTGTTAGGATCTGCTATTGGTTTAATAAGGATCCAGAAAACAGTGAATCACTGCTATCATGGTCCTTATCTCCTTCACCAATAAGGCAGACTAAAGCTGGAAGTACCTAGTACGTTGTTACCTGTTACTGCTACAAGAGTCAACATCTATTTATTATGTTAAGGGTCAACTACTGACTTACAAAGGTGCAGAGAATGGCCTCATGGGTACTGAAGTACACTGGCAAGACTGTTGCCTGTACACAATAAATGCATGTTCTATTTACATATACATGATCAAGTAATGTACCTGCCTCTGTAGTGGGGTCTGAAACCTGCTGTACATAACCTTTGGCTGCCATGAAGTTAGTAAGGGAGTTGGATTTCAAAGCATCTTCATTGAAATCTCCCATAATAACTATGTTATCGCACATGAGCGACAACTTGTCCACCAAGCGTCCCAGATGGTGTTTAAATTGGTTTGCAGTAAATTGATCGCCGTTGCCATGGCGAGGCGATCAATTAACATGTTACTGCACTCAAACACGAAATGTGGCATAACTTTGCTGTACATTGTTTGATTTGGCCCAGACTTCACATGTATGTTCAATTATGGGCAAAATCCTATGCACATGCCAATTGTGATTCATTGTCATAGCGCCACCAACTGCCAATGGGAAGTAAGGCTTATATACCAAATATTTTAGTATTCCTCTAAGACATACGCAAATGACCATGATTTGTCCTCATTAGATTTACTTTAATATACTGAGGTCAAACTGTCTCTGTGTTGTTTTTGCGATTTTAAATTGATTCAATTCACACAACATAAATGAATTGCCCTCACTAAGTGAAAGTATGACATAAGTAAATTGAAAGTTCAGTCACAGGAACAATATGAATGATGATTGTTGGGGCCTTGCGAAGGGCCCTATTGTATCCGTTGGCGTTAGAATTGATGATGCCATAACCCACGCGAGGTTACACCCTTGGTATGTATTGCAGCTATATTTATTATTATTATTATTTATTTATTATTATTATTATTTATTATTATTATTATTATTATTATTATTTTTCCACTTTGGCGGCCTTTTTGAGGTGCTTGCCATGAACGAAAACTCATGAAATTTGGCACACACATCAAAAGTTGCGGTCATCGGGGATTATCAAAAGCTTGGACCTGGGTGTGTCACGGGGGCTCCATAGCGCCCCCTTTGTCAAATGTGTTCACTGCGGGCGTCCAATTTTACGCACATGCACCAAACTTGGTAGGCATATTGGTCTACCTAAGATGAACAAATTTCGCAATCACACCCTTAACTCTGCCCAACAGGAAGTTGGTCACTTTGGATTTTGTGCGTTTTCACAGGCGCCGAACTTTCGAATACTCCTCCTAGAGGATTGATCCGATTCATACCACATTTAGTCAGTATGATGCCAAGACATTCCTGATGCTAAATTGCGAAGGGATTTTGATATCTTGCATGGTGTTGAAATGGCGAAACAATGAATTCATATGTCTCGCCACACAAAAAGGGAATTTGTCATAAGTTCTCCATACATTGCTTGATACGGCTCAAACTTCACAGGTTTTTGGTTATGATGGTTATGATGATATCCACATGCCCAGAGTCACACCCTGGTATAGCGCCACCATCTGGCAACAGAAAGAGTGGCTTTTTCAGCCATCTCAGCTCTAGTGCTCCTAGACGGTTCATCGGATTCAATTCAGATTTGGTGTACATGTGGTCACAGATGTCTTGATTTTATTCTGCAAAGGTATTTTTTGATACGTTGAACAGCGTAGCCATGGGTAAAGGTTGAATTTGGGCACCTCTGAGCAGTTTTGACCAGTTTCACCAGTCTGATGAATGACAGGATGCTTAACCAATCAAATGAGTTGTAGCGTGGGGTTGTATTTAGGTGCAACGTCATGAATGTAGCCCTTCAGATAGTCGAACAGCGGCCATGTTTGTTAAAGTGTTTTGAGCACGTTAGCAGTGTTGCCAATTCAGCGATTTTGGAGACATTTTGCATGTTTAGCAAAAAAACAAACTCCTTTAATTGTGGTATTGTGTTAATTTGGTGCTTAAGTCAGGGATAACTGCGGACGAACTGTCCCGGTTGGAACATTTTTGACGAGTCGCAGGCAAGCTCAGCTTGGAGTCGCGGTGTTGCCAATTCACCCATGTCGGAAGGCATTTCGCATCCTTACTTTTATGAGAAGCAAACATCGTGTATAGTTACCTCGGTTAATTGTGGTGTTGTGTTAATTTCGTTATTGGGAGGAAGGTTGACGAACTGTGGAAATATTGCACATGGCGCAGGGAAATTCCGCTTCAAGTCGTGGAATTAGCTCCGCAAATGCATTTCACTATACATTTAAGTCTATGCATACGCCTGCGTACAGAGAAAATGTCACAGTTATTCTAAAAAGCCCACCTGTTCGTGGTACTACTTTTGGCAGATTGCTTGGTTCACGTAAGAATAATTCTGTTGATAAACCCGAGTCCTTTTAGCTGTTGCTATGACCGTGTAGCCTGATGTCATGATCAACAACACTCGTCGATTTAATCACAACATAATTCAATACGAAACACCGCTGTCTCAAACGAACACAATATGTATGGGTGTTTAGTTACTATCAAATTCAGACTGGACGATCATTGAAGCTAATATATTCAAAGGAACGATTAGCATCTTATGCTAGCCCACGGTGTGCTTTATGCTCCATTATCTGACAGCGCACTGAAACGGCTGAGGCTGTAACATTAGCTGTATTGTACTGTATTTGCTGGCTTATGTTAGCTAATTTAAAGCCATGACTTCAGGCTATTGTGATGTGGACTGCTAAATGAGCTTCTATTCCAGGACACGACAATTGTAAGTAATAGTAGTATGACGAGTCTGTTTACTGCATGTAGCCTAAGCTGTAGCCTAAGCTTTTGGGGGAAAGCAAAAGCATCATGAGCAACAGAGTGTGATGTTAATATTCAAAATGATATAATGGTGCTCAAGACATTATGTAGCTACTCAAAATATGTAGGTAAGTAGGATAACTAGTTAAAATTTTGATTACTGAATGTATTTGTTTCTTTAATGAACTACAGTAACCACACTGTTGCAATGAAGGAAAACCAAACCCCTGTAGTGTTAGAACAGCATACTCTGGCTGTACTAGAACAAATTGTAGGATGTGCAAATAAGTAACACTGAGTATAAAACAATAGTGTAAGTAGTTTGTTGTTGGTGGTGGTGTGTGTGTGTGTGTGTAACATGAGCAGACATAAGATATATTACATTGTATAGAAGTGTGTAAGTAATTGATATCTGATTGTGAATAAGCAAGCTATTTTGTTAGCTATTTTTTAGTCAGCATGATGCCAAGACGTTCATGATGCTAAATTACGAAGGGATTATTGATATCTTGATCGGCGTTGCCGTGGCGAGGCGATCAATTAACATGTTACTGCGCTCAAACACAAAATGTGGCATAACTCCTCTGTACATTGTTTGATTTGGCCCAGACTTCACATGTATGTTCAATTTTGGGGCAAAATCAGATTCACATGCCAATTGTGATTTATTGTCTTATTGCCACCAACTGGCAATCGGACATAAGGCTTATATACCAAATATTTTAGTATTCCTCTAAGAGATACGCAAATGACCATGATTTGTCCTCGTTAGATTTACTTTAATATACTGAGGTCAAACTGTCTTTGTGTTGTTTTGTGCGCTGTAGTGGTAAATTGATTCAATTTACACAACATGAATGAATTGCTTTCACCAAGTGAAAGTATAACATAAGAATATATTTGTGTCTGGAGTGTGTATCCTCTCCAACCATTTACTAGTCACAAACAGTCATGAGGAACAATAACAAAGTATCTGATGATGCCATAACCCACGCGAGGCTACACACTCAGTGCTTGGGCCCGTTCATCGCTGCTTGCAGCTATATTTAGGGCCCAAGCACTGAGAGTATTTGGCCCCCCCCTATTGTATCCGTTGCGTTATTATTATTATTATTATTATTATTATTATTATTATTATTATTATTATTATTATTATTTTTCCACTTTGGCGGCCTTTTTGAGGTGCTTGCCATGCACGAAAACTCATGAAATTTGGCACACACATCAGAAGTTGCGGTCATCGGGGATTATCAAAAGCTTGGACCTGGGTGTGGCACGGGGGCTCCATAGCGCCCCCTTTGTCAAATGTGTTCACTGTGGGCGTCCACTTTTACGCACATGCACCAAACTTGGTAGACATATTGGTCTACCTAAGATGAACAAATTTCGCAATCACACCCCATAACTCTGCCCAACAGGAAGTTGGTCACTTTGGATTTTGTGCGTTTTCACAGGCGCCGAACTTTCGAATACTCCTCCTAGAGGATTCATCCGATTCATACCAAATATAGTCAGTATGATGCCAAGACATTCCTGATGCTAAATTGCGAAGGGATTTTTGATATCTTGCATGGTGTTGAAATGGCGAAACTATGAATTTATATGTCTCTCCACACAAAAAGGGAATTTGTCATAAGTTCTCCATACATTGCTTGATACGGCTCAAACTTCACAGGTTTTTGGTTATGATGGTTATGATGATATCCACATGCCCAGAGTCACACCCTGGTATAGCGCCACCATCTGGCAACAGAAAGAGTGGCTTTTTCAGCCATCTCAGCTCTACTGCTCCTAGACGGTTCATCGGATTCAATTCAGATTTGGTGTACATGTGGTCACAGATGTCTTGATTTTATTCTGCAAAGGTATTTTTTGATACGTTGAACAGCGTAGCCATGGGTAAAGGTTGAATTTGGGCACCTCTGAGCAGTTTTTGACCAGTTTCACCAGTCTGATGAATGACAGGATGCTTAACCAATCAAATGAGTTGTAGCGTGGGGGTTGTATTTAGGTGCAACGTCATGAATGTAGCCCTTCAGATAGTCGAACAGCGGCCATGTTTTTTAAAGTGTTTTCAGCACGTTAGCAGTGTTGCCAATTCACCGATTTTGGAGACATTTTGCATGTTTAGTAAAAAACAAACTCCTTTAATTGTGGTATTGTGTTAATTTAGTGCTTAAGTCAGGGATAACTGCGGACGAACTGTCCCGGTTGGAACATTTTTGACGAGTCGCAGGCAAGCTCAGCTTCCAGTCGCGGTGTTGCGAACTCACCCATGTCGGAAGGCATTTCGCATCCTTACTTTTATGAGAAGCAAACATCGTGTATAGTTACCTCGGTTAATTGTGGTGTTGTGTTAATTTCGTTATTGGGAGGAAGGTTGACGAACTGTGGAAATATTGCACATGGCGCAGGGAAATTCCGCTTCAAGTCGTGGAATTAGCTCCGCAAATGCATTTCACTATACATTTAAGTCTATGCATACGCCTGCGTACAGAGAAAATGTCACAGTTATTCTAAAAAAGCCCACCTGTTCGTGGTACTACTTTTGGCAGATTGCTTGGTTCACGTAAGAATAATTCTGTTGATAAACCCGAATCCTTTTAGCTGTTGCTATGACCGTGTAGCCTGATGTCATGATCAACAACACTCGTCGATTTAATCACAACATAATTCAATACGAAACACCGCTGTCTCAAACGAACACAATATGTATGGGTGTTTAGTTACTATCAAATTCAGACTGGACGATCATTAAAGCTAATACATTCAAAGGAACGATTAGCATGTTATGCTAGCCCACGGTGTGCTTTATGCACTAGTATCTGACAGCGCACTGAAACGGCTGAGGCTGTAACATTAGCTGTACTGTACTGTATTTGCTGGCTTATGTTAGCTGATTTAAAGCCATGACTTCAGGATATTGTGATGTGGACTGCTAAATTAGCTTCTATTCCAGTACACGACAATTGTAAGTAATAGTCGTATGACGAGTCTGTTTACTGCATGTACTGCAACCAACCAAATAAAATTTCACAGTGGTTGTGTTCACATTGCAATTAACTTTACTATTTACGCACTCGCTTATGAAGGTTGAACTGCACAAAATGTTTAGAATATGAGCAGTATGACTTACATGCCAAAACGATGTCCTTGTAGACTACTTGATACACAAGAACTGATACTTGCAATGTTTAAAACTGTTTAAAACGATTTTAGCACACGCATGTTAAGTAAGGACAATGTCTTAAAATGAGATATTACATACAATTCAGCATCCTGCGTAGAAATTAAGAAAATTTGTGAGATGCATATTTACACACCACACAGAAGGCGTTATGGTAATATTGCAGATTACATGAACAGGTGTTATGTTAGTGTATGTAGCCTTTGAACATAATGACATTTGCATGTGAAACAGTTTTCTTTTGTTGTTATAGTTAGTTTTATTTGGAATCATGACAGTGATGTCTGTATTGTCCAAAGACACACGTGAACATTAATATAAGAGTAATATTTGTGTTTGTTTGCCAATCCCACACCAAGTGGTTGGTCATATTTTGTGGTTATGTGGTGTTGGTGGGAAATTTTAAGAAATTGCACATAAGAATTTAGCCACTTTTATAAGCAAGGGCACTGCAAGGAGTTGAACCCCGTTCCAGTAATATGGAAGTACCACTAGCAGTGCCTTTTGCTTTTTATGGCTTTTGGGGAAAGCAAAAGCATCATGAGCAACAGAGTGTGATGTTAATATTCAAAATGATATAATGGTGCTCAAGACATTATGTAGCTACTCAAAATATGTAAGTAAGTAGGATAACTAGTTAAAATTTTGATTACTGAATGTATTTGTTTCTTTAATGAACTACAGTAACCACACTGTTGCAATGAAGGAAAACCAAACCCCTGTAGTGTTAGAACAGCATACTCTGGCTGTATTAGAACAAATTGTAGAATGTGCAAATAAGTAACACTGAGTATAAAAAAATAGTGTAAGTAGTTTGTTGTTGGTGGTGGTGTGTGTGTGTGTAACATGAGCAGACATAAGACATATTACATTGTATAGAAGTGTGTAAGTAATTGATATCTGATTGTGAATAAGCAAGCTATTTTGTTAGCTATTTTTTTAGTCAGCATGATGCCAAGACGTTCATGATGCTAAATTATGAAGGGATTATTGATATCTTGATCGGCGTTGCCGTGGCGAGGCGATCAATTAACATGTTACTGCGCTCAAACACAAAATGTGGCATAACTCCGCTGTACATTGTTTGATTTGGCCCAGACTTCACATGTATGTTCAATTTTGGGGCAAAATCAGATTCACATGCCAATTGTGATTTATTGTCTTATTGCCACCAACTGGCAATCGGACATAAGGCTTATATACCAAATATTTTAGTATTCCTCTAAGAGATACGCAAATGACCATGATTTGTCCTCGTTAGATTTACTTTAATATACTGAGGTCAAACTGTCTTTGTGTTGTTTTGTGCGCTGTAGTGGTAAATTGATTCAATTTACACAACATGAATGAATTGCTTTCACCAAGTGAAAGTATAACATAAGAATATATTTGTGTCTGGAGTGTGTATCCTCTCCAACCATTTACTAGTCACAAACAGTCATGAGGAACAATAACAAAGTATCTGATGATGCCATAACCCACGCGAGGCTACACACTCAGTGCTTGGGCCCTTATTATTATTTTTCCACTTTGGCGGCCTTTTTGAGGTGCTTGCCATGAACGAAAACTCATGAAATTTGGCACACACATCAAAAGTTGCGGTCATCGGGGATTATCAAAAGCTTGGACCTGGGTGTGGCACGGGGGCTCCATAGCGCCCCCTTTGTCAAATGTGTTCACTGCGGGCGTCCAATTTTACGCACATGCACCAAACTTGGTAGGCATATTGGTCTACCTAAGATGAACAAATTTCGCAATCACACCCCTTAACTCTGCCCAACAGGAAGTTGGTCACTTTGGATTTTGTGCGTTTTCACAGGCGCCGAACTTTCGAATACTCCTCCTAGAGGATTGATCCAATTCATACCAAATGTAGTCAGTATGATGCCAAGACATTCCTGATGCTAAATTGCGAAGGGATTTTTGATATCTTGCATGGTGTTGAAATGGCGAAACAATGAATTCATATGTCTCGCCACACAAAAGGGAATTTGTCATAAGTTCTCCATACATTGCTTGATACGGCTCAAACTTCACAGGTTTTTGGTTATGATGGTTATGATGATATCCACATGCCCAGAGTCACACCCTGGTATAGCGCCACCATCTGGCAACAGAAAGAGTGGCTTTTTCAGCCATCTCAGCTCTAGTGCTCCTAGACGGTTCATCGGATTCAATTCAGATTTGGTGTACATGTGGTCACAGATGTCTTGATTTTATTCTGCAAAGGTATTTTTTGATACGTTGAACAGCGTAGCCATGGGTAAAGGTTGAATTTGGGCACCTCTGAGCAGTTTTTGACCAGTTTCACCAGTCTGATGAATGACAGGATGCTTAACCAATCAAATGAGTCGTAGCGTGGGGGTTGTATTTAGGTGCAACGTCATGAATGTAGCCCTTCAGATAGTCGAACAGCGGCCATGTTTGTTAAAGTGTTTTGAGCACGTTAGCAGTGTTGCCAATTCAGCGATTTTGGAGACATTTTGCATGTTTAGCAAAAAAACAAACTCCTTTAATTGTGGTATTGTGTTAATTTGGTGCTTAAGTCAGGGATAACTGCGGACGAACTGTCCCGGTTGGAACATTTTTGACGAGTCGCAGGCAAGCTCAGCTTGGAGTCGCGGTGTTGCCAATTCACCCGTGTCGAAAGGCATGTGGCATCCTTACTGAGAAATATTCGCATTCTTACTTTTATGAGAAGCAAACATCGTGTATAGTTACCTCGGTTAATTGTGGTGTTGTGTTAATTTCGTTATTGGGAGGAAGGTTGACGAACTGTGGAAATATTGCACATGGCGCAGGGAAATTCCGCTTCAAGTCGTGGAATTAGCTCCGCAAATGCATTTCACTATACATTTAAGTCTATGCATACGCCTGCATACAGAGAAAATGTCACAGTTATTCTAAAAAAGCCCACCTGTTCGTGGTACTACTTTTGGCAGATTGCTTGGTTCATGTAAGAATAATTCTGTTGATAAACCCGAGTCCTTTTAGCTGTTGCTATGACCGTGTAGCCTGATGTCATGATCAACAACACTCGTCGATTTAATCACAACATAATTCAATACGAAACACCGCTGTCTCAAACGAACACAATATGTATGGGTGTTTAGTTACTATCAAATTCAGACTGGACGATCATTAAAGCTAATATATTCAAAGGAACGATTAGCATGATATGCTAGCCCACGGTGTGCTGTATGCTCCTTTATCTGACAGCGCATTGAAACGGCTGAGGCTGTAACACTGTATTTGCTGGCTTATGTTAGCTGATTTAAAGCCATGACTTCAGGCTATTGTGATGTGGACTGCTAAATTAGCTTCTATTCCAGTACACGACAATTGTAAGTAGGATGACGAGTCTGTTTACTGCATGTAGCCTAAGCTGTAGCCAAAGCTTTTGGGGGAAAGCAAAACCATCATGAGCAACAGAGTGTGATGTTAATATTCAAAATGATATAATGGTGCTCAAGACATTATGTAGCTACTCAAAATATGTAGGTAAGTAGGATACCTAGTTAAAATTTTGATTACTGAATGTATTTGTTTCTTTAATGAACTACAGTAACCACACTGTTGCAATGAAGGAAAAGCAAACCCCTGTAGTGTTAGAACAGCATACTCTGGCTGTATTAGAACAAATTGTAGGATGTGCAAATAAGTAACACTGAGTATAAAACAATAGTGTAAGTAGTTTGTTGTTGGTGGTGGTGGTGTGTGTGTGTGTGTGTAACATGAGCAGACATAAGATATATTACATTGTATAGAAGTGTGTAAGTAATTGATATCTGATTGTGAATAAGCAAGCTATTTTGTTAGCTGTTTTTTTAGTCAGCATGATGCCAAGACGTTCATGATGCTAAATTACGAAGGGATTATTGATATCTTGATCGGCGTTGCCGTGGCGAGGCGATCAATTAACATGTTACTGCGCTCAAACACAAAATGTGGCATAACTCCGCTGTACATTGTTTGATTTGGCCCAGACTTCACATGTATGTTCAATTTTGGGGCAAAATCAGATTCACATGCCAATTGTGATTTATTGTCTTATTGCCACCAACTGGCAATCGGACATAAGGCTTATATACCAAATATTTTAGTATTCCTCTAAGAGATACGCAAATGACCATGATTTGTCCTCGTTAGATTTACTTTAATATACTGAGGTCAAACTGTCTTTGTGTTGTTTTGTGCGCTGTAGTGGTAAATTGATTCACATTTACACAACATGAATGAATAATTTGTGTCTGGAGTGTGTATCCTCTCAACCATTTACTAGTGACAAAAGTATAACAATAACAAAGAATATATTTGTGTCTGCTTGAGTGTGTATCCTTTGTTCTCCAATTCTTGGCTCAATTTTTACTAGTCAACGTGATTGCGGTATTTTGTTTTGTGTCTGGTGACAGCCTTGTCACAAACATGTCATTTTTTTGAACTGGTGACTAGTATGTGAAAAAAGCCGCCTTGCAAAGGAGAAGTTTTAAGGCCACATCCGAGAGTTGGGGGTATTCCGCATCAATGCTACCCAGAAGGTTGCAAGAGAACAAGTGGCAAAAAGTGCTGCAGTGAAATCTGCAAGGTTTAGGAACATTTCATAATTTCCAGCGATTATGCGGTCATGCCAAAGGTCAGGTTTTCAGACAAATGCACCCACTTTGTCAGCTAGGAGCAACACACTAGCATCTTGGCCTTGCAAAGACAAGTTCAAAGTATTGAGCCTGTCAAATATGTTGACTAAATACGACAGGAAGCTAGCCACAAGGAGTTGTCAAAGTGTTTGGCAAGTTCCGATTTGCTCTCTAGCAAAAACAATTTCACCTCTTCTCGCAGTTTGTAAAGGTGCTGTAACGCTCTCCCTCTAGAAAGCCAGCATACCTCTGTGTGAAAGAGGAGCTGCTCATGTTCAGAGCCCATTTCTTGACCAAGGACTGCGAATAAGCGCAAGTTCAGTGGCTGTGCTTTAATGTAATTTATTATCTGATCCGCTTGATGAAGGACAGACTCTAAGGACTTTGGCATTTTTTTGCTGCAGTGCCTCACGATGAATCATGCTGGACGCATGTGACCAGGCCACTCAAATGTCCCGTCATTGATCGCGTCCCATTGGTACAAATTCCTACACGTTTGTCCCAGCACAAGTCAGCATCTTTGACATATGTCAAGCACATCAAAAATCACCTCACCAGTTGTGTGGGTTTGAAGAGGATGACAAAACAGAACATCGTCTTCAATCCCCTGGTCTTTGAGAAATCTTACATAGGTAAGCAACTGGGCTTGCCCAGCAACATCAGTGGTCTCATCTAATTGCAGTGCATAATATGGACTCTGCTTAACATACTGTAGCAATTGCTCTTTTACATCATTTGCCAGATCCAAAATCCTGCAACCTACCGTGACGTTCAAAAGCGGAATGGCACTGAGTTTAGTGGCAGCGCTTTTGCCAGGCATGATTCTGCACATCAGCAAAATCAGTGTCTCGGCTTATAGCATGTGGCTTCCCAAGTTTTGCGATACATTGGGAGACAACATACGAATCCTCGAGACACTGCGTGGACATGGTTGTGTTTAGTTACAGTGGATCTTTCAAGGGCATCACGTTTTCTTTTAAAGAAGTCAATGGGTTTGTCTTTTATTTACGGGGTGCTTGGTGTCCAAGTGTCGCTTTAATTTGCAGGGTTTCATGCTGTCATTAGCAAGTACCCCGCACAAATTACACACTGTGGACATGGTTCCGATGTGCCAGTTACCAAAAACCAAACTGCAAATAACTCTCATCGTATTTGCGGAGTTTTGCAGAGTTAAAAATGTATCCATAGTGTGCTATACTATGCTTCCCAAAATGAAAGTGATGATTTTGGTTGATCTGTTATGAGTATATGTGTCGGTGTTGTGCTTGTGATATGAATACATATATAAATATAGCTGCAAGCAGTGATGAGGGGGCCAAGCAGTCCAGCAGGGCAGAGTCGCCATGGCAACTTGATCTGATCATGTTAAAAGCGTGGCTGTAAGCACTGATAGCAAGTATGTCAGTTGACCAAAGGTTGGGTATAACTGAGATATGAGCTCACGTCCTGTTTGGGTCATGTGCCTTTGATTTGGCTGTAATGAATGATCAAATCAAAAATGCATCAGAGAACTGGGTTGGTCTGAAGATGATCTGTGCCAAGTTTGGTGAAGACTGGACAAAATGTGTTGGTGTTGAAATGTTTTTAAACATTTTGATAAAGTCCAATATGACAGCCACATCAATTAAGTTAAGATAACAGGTTGTCATGTCTCATTTTTGGGATCTCCCAAAGTATCACCTGACACAAGAATCACTTTTGTCAAGAGAAACACATTGACACTCGCAACACAAAAAGAATTGATGCCGAATTTGATGAAGATTCGACAAAATTTGTGGCCTGTGAAAAATTAAACCTTTTGAAGAAATCGAATAGGGCAGCCACATCAATAAGGTTGACTTGAGAAATTACCATGTCTTAGCCTTGGGACCGCCCACAGTATCACCAGATACAAGAATAATTTTTAAGGCAAACACATCAACAGTTATTAGCGAAACACATTTTTCTAATTGCAGCGCCCCCAGTGGTCAAATGATGGTATTGATACATCAAAGCATTGCTAAGTTATGACCTCACTTCCTGTTTGGCAGCTTCGCCACCATTTTCAATTGACTGTAATGGACAAACGCTTTGTCTCTGTCCTGGGATCTCCCAAGGTATCACCAGACACAAAAATTACTTTTTAAGGCAAACACATCTATAGTTATTGGGTAAAATGTGTTTTTACTTATTGTGGCGCCCCCAGTGGTCAAATGATGCAATTGTTTTGCACAACCTCAGGAAGGGGTCCTGAGTCCATGTACCAAGTTTGGTATCAACACATCAAAGAGTTGCTAAGATATGATCTCACGTCCTGTGTGGCGGCATCATGTGTTGAACTTGGCTTGATCCAAGGAATCCAATGTTACGTCAGTTTTGAAAATCGGGCATACAGTTCAAAAGTTATGTGTGTAAACGCACCTCGAACTTTGACCCATTGGTGGCGCTAGAGTGTTCAAGGCGCTGACATCAAACTCTGTGAAAAGAATCATGGCGCCGTCCCCGATCAGTGTGCCAAATTTCAAAACTTTTTACCATACGGTTCTAGGGGCTGCCATAGACAGCCTAGCCAGAAGAAGAAGAAAAAGAATAATAAGAAAAGCTACAGACACAATGGGTGTCTACGCAGCTTCGCTGCTTGGCCCCCAATAAAGGCAAGAGGCTATTGCTCAGTAGGCTATTCGAAGGGCGACTGCAATGCTAGCACCTTATGGCGGGTATACACTGCAATTTTGTGCTGTGCCAGACAAAAGATGATCAACGTGAAAGAAACGTGGCGATATCTTTGGTAGTGACTTCAAACGGTGGTCCTACGTCGCACTATGAGAGAGGGTCAAAGATGGCCGTTGCACGGTCTTGCAACCAAAGATAGCCTGGAACAAAATTCTGACAGTGTCATAAATTTAGGATGACCATCTCACAATGTGACTTCTCCTATGACCTACATCTACTAACCAACCACTAGGAATGCAGCATGAAATGATGCACTGCTGCTTGATCTTGTATATTGACTTGTGTCATAGCCTACGATTCAGTAGGTGTTATCATCATACAGTCTACATAGGCCTACATCAAACTTGATGTCGTACCCAAGTTTATTAGATCCATGTCACACAGTGTGGCTTGCAATAAACTTATAAGATTGCTGAAATCTCAGTCAGTAGGCACCATTATTGATGGCAATTTTTTGCCTAGGTAGTATAGCAGCACTTTATTGTCCCAGTAACTGTATTTGATATATGCAACCTCAGATCAGATTAGTTCTGTCTCACTACGCTGACCTTGTGCTCAGCTTCAGCACTATCTGTATTGTATGACCTGTACACATCTTGCCCTTGTGCCTGTTGTTTGGCCACTATTTGCACTTTTGTACGTCGCTTTGGATAAAAGCATCTGCTAAATGAATCAATGTATAAGTAAATGTAAATACAATGCAAAGAACAAACCAGAGCAGATGGAACACAGCAACAACGATTAGCTCAGAAACCAGAGAGTAAATAACTTTTTATGTTGGTTGCACAATACGAAGCCAGTGTTGGGGATCTCAAGGCTAAGCTCAGTAGGAAGAGAAAAGAGATTGCAAGATTAGGATGTACTGCAGTGGAGATTGCAAGACAGAAACAAGAGAGGTGATGAAAATAACCTTTAAAGAGGCTGTTTAAAGTGTACTGCAATAGCAGTGTTGTAAGGCTAAGATTACGTTTTGAAACTGAAGCGAGGAGATAGGAATAGCCTTTAAAAAGACTGTTGTTAACACTATCGAAAGGCTGCAAAACTGATCAAAGTACAAAACTATCGATGCGCAAGTGGTATTAGTGATGTGCAGTTCGTGAACGAACAAATCCTTTTGAACGAGTCTTTGAGGTGAACTGAGTGTACTGAATCCCTAGTCTAAAAGATTCGTTCCTTCCTCTTTGCAAACATGTGCGCTGATTAGCTGGCATAGCAGCTATAACTCTCCCTCCAGTGGATATTAGATATGCAGTCTGTCCACAAAGCAGCCTATCACAAAACTGTATCAGCAGTACGTTCATGACAACAACTAGCCAATGGCTGAAATGCTAAAACTCTCGAAGCACCTCCCACTGGCCATCTTGGCACAGCTGACGATGTGGGACAATGCAAAAGATCCGGTGACTACGAAGACTCTAAACTCCACCTACTGACCTGATGAACTGTTGACAAGTTCCTCAGTTCACCAGTCTGTTCGGGCTCAAAGGCACTGTGAGTCCTCAGTTCACCAGTTTGTTCGGACTCAAAGGAACTGTGAGTCCTCAGTTCACCAGTTCGTTCGGACTCAAAGGAACTGCTGACTATGCTGACAAGTTCCTCAGTTCACCAGTTCCTTCGGGCTCCAAAGATTCACTGACTATGAAGACCTGGTGACTACGTGTTGCCAGAATCGCTAGTTCTCAGCAGGGGCGATTCTAGGATCAGACCTTTAGGGGCTCAGCCCCTAATGAGAATGTAACATGCATACAGTGCCTTGCAAAAGTGTTCAACCCCCTGCTAAATCACTCATTTCACTGGATAACAATTAATACATTAATATTTTTCTATATATATTTTAATTTACAACAATAATACTTTTAATGAATTACTAGTAAGTAACATGAGTTTTACACCGCAAAATTTAGGGGTGCTGAGATAAAATTTAGGTGTGCTTGAGCACCCCTTAAAAGAGTCTAAAATCGCCCATGGTTCTCAGTATAGGCTTGGGCTACATCCGCCATTGACTGTGATGATGCAAAAGGAATCAGAGCGCTTCCGTGACATTATTATAGGAATAAAAAATATTATTAAATATTATTTTGCTCATCTACCTGGAATATTATTTTATATTTATATTTTTAGCAGTAGCATATTTTAGGTGCGCACAATGTATGGCAGTTCTTGTTTATCACAACTGCAATTTTACGTAGGCTACGATGTATTTAATGTTGACATCACATTTCCTTTTAACGTGAATAAAGTAATTTTTAATAAATACTGACAAATCAACATAGGCTGCAAAACAAAACGGAAATGTGATGCATAAGCCTATGCATCACATTTGTAGCGTACTATGTCTACATTAACAAATAAAAATCCGACATCGCTGACTAGGCCTACAAGTATATTAAAATGTTTGGGCTGGGTTAGTTCAAAACTTGTAAAACGAAGTTATTCGCTTTGGATATAAGCGTGGCTCTTTTTCCTCAATGCTTTTTTTTTTTTAAGTTTTAGCAAATGACATCTCGTAGGCTATTATACAGCGTTAAAATGTGGAGTTCTATTACTTTTTGCGGCTGCATGATTGTTTGAATAGCATGGTGCAGTTTCACTTAATTAATATTACGATTTAATTATTATTAATTTCATTGACATTTGGTTTCACATGTGCTGTTTTGCCGCAGAGCAGGCTAATAATGGACATGATGTTTGGAACAATGTAGAGTAACTTTTAGAATGCAATAAAACTATTTACAGATTCGTGTATTCCGACCGGATATGGAAATGAAAAAATCAGTGAGTCAAAGATTGAATCATTTTATTGAACTGAACTAAAGGAACCGAATCACTAAAAAGAATCGTTTTGAACACCACTAAGTGGTATGTTTCGATGTCTGAATTGTCTTATGTACTTGTGGACGTCTGCTAAAGTTCGTTGTTGAGATTTCAAATGATAACTTATGAGTTTTCGTTGGCCAGGCTGAAGACAAAAGTGTCTGTGATTTGTTGGTGCAACTGTAATCCACGCCCCTTGCATTTTGCAAGTGAGAGCTCCGTGAACATACGCCCCACTTGCGAGGTGGTCGCTCCCCCATGTGAGGACCACTGTCACCTCTCATTCATTTTGAACAATGAGTTGCAGTCAGTGTTAATTTCGTTGTGAAAAATGTTCATCAACGAACCTTTTTCCATGACGAAAACGAGGCGATAACGAAATAAAAATGCTATGGAAATAAAAACTGACGAAATAGAGTACAGTTTTCGTTGAGGAATAACGAAACGATAATGTCAGAGACAGACGAATGGACAAGCAATTTAGCCACTTTATTTGTGTGTGTGTGCGCGCGTGCGCGTGCAGGCCTCTACAAAATATGCATAACCGTGTACTGCATGCTTATGACTGTTTGATATACAGGTCCAGGTCGTGCTGCCCCGCCAGTGGTATACTCGGAAGGAAAAAAGAGCCGATTTATGGAGAAATTGTATCTGTATCACTAGCGCTATTGACAATAAAACACATTTCAGACCGTGCGGGTACAAAATCGGTGGGAAAAACAGTACATACATCGAGGCATTTGAAGGCGCACCAACCAGAAATATATGATAGGGTAAGTTCTATAGCTATCAAAATCGACTTAAAGGCTTGACTGTTAGCTATCTTTTCTTGTTCACTCGACTTGTTAACGTTAATTGTGCATATCGGTAGGTAGCCTAAGTAGTTTGGGTGCAGGATGAATGTTAACATTTTACATGAACAACCATGTCCAGAAGTACACGGGTATTTTTGAAAACGGGGTTTTCATCCTTCGTTCTTAAAAAAAAAATGTCCGTCACGTGAAAACGCAAAACACGCGCTGTCAAGAGCATGCCAAACCAACAGGCGACGATATAACCCTAACTGTAAAGCCATGTTGGCCAATCAGAAGTCTGAAAAAAAGTTATTGCGGCGCACACTCTGACGTCACAAGCCAAAACTCCGTTTTGCGTGTCTACACGTTGTCAACACGGACAACGCAGTTTCTGAAAATCTTCACCCTGGAAGGCGTTTTGCAAAAGATCCGTTTTCAGTGACCTAAAACGCCATTTGCGTGTGGGACGAAAGGCCAAAACGCATAGAAAAAGCTACGTTTTTAAAAATACCCGTGTACGTGTGGACAGGGCCTGCTTCCCCACTCTACAGCATAGATACAAACAGCGCTCACTCTCGCTGTTGCCATTCGGTACAGGCAAGTTAGCAAGCTTATATAACTAGGATATCCAGCAATGCGTTGTTCTGAGCTAGGTCCTACACTGTAAGACAAGGTCATTGGAAATATTGTCTTTTTCACTTTGTCGTCAGGAACAGTATTGAAAATGAAGCGGTGGCCAATATGTGTTACTTGTTAGTGTTTAGGTTAGCTTGCCACCGCAATAGCGATCGTTGGCGCTGTTGGTTTACAGTTCAGCTAGTGTTAGGGTTGCCAACTTCCTGAAATGGAAATGGGGGGGTGTTGGACTGAGGAGCTCCGACTTGTGGACCTATAACAAATATAACGGGTCTTACACCTGCATTACCCTTTTGTATTTTAAGAAAAACAATATGTATAAAATTTATGAAATTCATCTTCCCATTGGCATGTACTCACTCAAGAATTTTCTTTTAACAGTGCAAAACATTTTAGATTTCAGATTAAATCTTCTAAACAAAAGAACAATTAATTATTGAAATGTATGTATTTTACAAACACTGAACCATGGAAGACATCACACAAAATCTCGTGCTGCTGTCAGGCGTATCGTAGCAACGCTGACAGCGCTTCTCACGACCAATGAGAAGCGCATTCTCTGGGTAGTGGAACGTAACATGACGGACGGGCTGAGGAAGGGCGGCAGGGTCCCCTTCTATCTCATACAAATCGCCGGCCTGTCTTAATAGTCTAACCTGTAATATTTCTCTCCCTTAGATTTGCACTGAATTGATTCTCAAAAATACGGAACAAAGCGCGTCCGTATCAGTTCAATACGGAACAAGTCTTTTAGTTTCCAATTACGGGACGATTCCGTATTTTACGGGACGGTTGGCAACCCCTGTGTCCTGTTACGTTTGCGTCGTTGAGATATTGTAAATTCATAACCATTATTATAATCTTCGGTTGTTTTCATGTAGCATGTAAATATTATGCTAGTTAGGTTTTATTACTATGTCCGCTTCCACTCACGCTATTCCTGGTGTGAATGTGGTAACGGCAAGTGAGAAGCACCGCTCCGATAATAGCCTGCCTGAGTTTTGCTCGACTCAGTTCTGGGCTGAGACTACTGCTAATGCCATGTTTCAGATGCGCAGTGACAATGCCCTTATGATTAAGTTTTTGTGTCCCTTATTTGTCCAGCACTACAGTATGTCCTTCATCGTCATTTGCACTACTATTCCAAATGTATAAGTGACTTAATTATATTATATTTGCACTGACTTCGTCTTACATTGTGCGTAGGTTATACGCCCTGAGTATACTGTACTTCATTGTAGTTGTTTTTTTTGTCATTTGCACTGAGAAAAGAATATTTTTAAATTAAATGTCAGATTTGACAAACCGCCAAAGAATAAGTCATATTCCTTCCACAGTGCAAAAGACATATATTACATCTTTATACAGCACACAGTGCATGACACAACCTTTCTGGATGTCACTGTATTATTAAATGCATCAAGTTTAGGCTACAGCTAGGAGTCCCTGGCCGTGAGAAGAAAACCTAAGGAATGTAGCTGGCTTGAGAACATCTGTGTGCTTGATGAAATAACTGTAATGATTTAATTTTAAAAAATGCAGATTGACTAAAATGTGACAAAAATGCATTTGCCTAAAACTAGACTAAACCTTCTATAGTTTTTGTCAACTAAAACTAGACTAAAACTAATAATTTAAAAGATTAAAATGTGACAAAAACTAATATGCATTTTAGTCAAAAGACTAAGACTAAATCAAAATCAGCTGCCAAAATTAACACTGGTTGCAGCGTTTAATGTGTGAGATTGAGGAGTATAAAGATAAAGATGTTCTAGGGATGTTCTCTTACTGCAGTGCTGAGTCTTTTCACACGCAATGAAAGATGACTCACAGTATCAGACATACTGGGAAAGGAAAGGAAAAGAAGGTTCATCCTTCACCTTTTGTGTGACACCCATTTTCTTCCAACTGACAAAATACTATTTTAAAATGATCATCATTACCATCATTCACCTCTCCTGACTAATGTCACTGTCACCATAAAAAGAGTCCAGCATGTTGTCATAAATAGAAGTAGTTTCTGTGTGTTTGTGTGTATGTATTTACGTATGTCTTTTAAAAAACTACTGTGATGGGAAAGGACTGGTGTCCCATGGGCTGATAACATTGTTTTGCCCTTTTGTAAATTAAAGTGGGAAAACTTTACATTAATTTGTATATATACCAGTTTAATTGCACTATAACTAATTTGGTAAAAAGAGTGTAACTTCCATTAACTATACTATAATTACAATTTATTGAGTTCAAGAAGTTAGATAACAAGTATAACTACATACCCTTAAACAGTAACTAACTTGTAAGTTACAGTGTAGCTGGTATAGTGCAACTTCATGTAAAATGTAACCATTCAGCTTGCTCATGGAATGTCGCATAAAAATAGCAGCCTTAGTTTTTCATTTGTAAGATGATTTTGGGTGTAAACAAATGGTTGTCTGGACAACAGTGTGATCTTGCCTGATTTTATCCAGAGAATTCCATTCAGCAAGAGTCTTTTGCGCTTATATCAGAGGCTTCAAGTGGTAAAATAAAAAGCATAGATGAAAGCATTAACTTGAGGGAAAATCATAGAGAATGGAAAATTAACAGGGTATAAACAAAATAAGGCAATATCACTTGTCAGGTGATTTTGGTCACAGGTTTCAAGGTACCCTGTAGCGAATATAATTCAGCCAGTCACACACAGAGACATGGTAGCCTAAGTGAAAGTGTATTATGAGCACTGAAGTAATTGAACAGTGATAATGAATATGGCTGCTCCTTAATGAAAGAAATATGCCTGCATAGACTTAGGAGTCTCAGACTGGAGAGTCTAAGAAATTTTACCTGTTTTCACATGTGCATAAACCACAAAATATCCTGAATCTTGAACTTCTGCTGTTGTGTTGATTTGTCATTCTTCTAGTGAGCTTGTCCCTCTCTCTCTCTGTGTCCTACTCTCTCTCTGTCTTTCAGATGGAGGATCGGAATGTGACAACGCAGGAAGGAAGTGCTGACTCTTTTAAGTAATCCAGGGTGGAACTGTGGTTAATGCCATTTTGAATTTTTATCTCCATAGCACATAAAGGTTAACTTTGCTGCAAGGGAAAATAATTGGCTATTTTGATTTTTAACAGTTGTCTATAAATTAAATTTAATGAACAGTTCCTTATGTGGCTTTTTGCTTGTGTTGTACTCTGCCTCACTTGTAAGTCACTTTGGATAAAAGCATCTGCCAAATGAATAAATGTAAACTTAGTTAATTTGTGAAGACTTTTCTTATTGTTTCAGATTTCAGGCTATTGAATAGTAGTAGTTTTTCATGAGGATCAACACAGCTGTGGTACTGAAAGCTCTTGAAGACAGAGGAGAAAATAAGGTTGCACATGGCTACATCTGATTATTGAAAGATTATGTATGTGTGTGTGTGTGTGTGCAAAAATTCATGTGCTGCGTATGGGGAGGGGGTCTCTGAGTGACTGACATGAAAGATGAGGAAGCACTTTGTTTCATATGTAAACGCTTTTTGAATTCTGCACAGTGGAGCAAACCAACTTGAGGCTGCTGCACTACTAAATTTTGGCATTTTGTTGTATGATTACTTTTGAATTGAATTGACTGCTTTAATTAAAATAACATTTTTACTCTCTCAATATGTTGGGGTCTGTCTTTATTTACTTGAATTAGATTATGTGCATTATAGAAGAATAGGTCTGTGCACATATGGTACTGGTAGGCAATATTTATATTGTTTAAAACGGAGAAATCATCTTTTATGCTGAAGAAACAATGCTGATGAGGGGCATCAGGAGATGGATGTATGCCCAGCGAGAAGCTTGTCTTTTAATATAAAGGACCTGCTCTTGCATTACCATTACTTCATAGTGACCATAGTACATACAGTGGATATAAAAAGTCTACACACCCTTATGAAATTGCAGGTTTTTGACATGTAAAGACAGAAATAACAATGTCAGACTTTTTCCATCTGTAATGTGATCTTCCAACAAACAAAAATCCAGAGAAATAAACATAGTTTATTAGGAAAAAACTAAACACACCCTGATTGCATAAGTCTGCACACCCCATCCAACTAATACTTTGTGGAAGCACCTTTTGCATTTATTACAGCAGCAACTCTCTAATAAGTCTCTATTAACTTTGCACATCTAGACTTTGGAATTTTATCCCACTCTTCTTTGCAGAAAAGTTCAAGTTCCTTCAAATTGTGAGGATCTCCTGTATACAGCTCTCTGTACTTTGATTTTCCATTTCTGAATTCATGCCTTGGTCGACTTGGATGTGCGCTTTGGGTCATTGTCATGTTGTCATGTCATGTCCTTTTGTAAGAAAGGGTTTCGTCTTGCCACCCTACCCCATAGCCCAGACGTGCAGAATACGAGAGATGGTGGTCACATGCAAGGAGTGACTGGTACCTGCCAGAAATTCCTGTAGCTCCTTCAGTGTTGCTGTTGGCCTCTTGGTAGCCCCCTGATAAGTTTTCTCCTCATCCTCTCATCAACTTTGGAAGGTCTTCCTGATTTTTGCAATGTCTCTGTGGTGCCAGATTTTCTCCACTTATTGATGATGGTTTTGACAGTGCTTCGTGATACATCCAGTGCCTTCAATATTCTTTTATATCCCTCTCCTGATTGGTGCTTTTCAACAATTTCGTTGGCAACTCTTTGCAGACCATGGCTCTCCCAGTAGGATGCAACCCCAAACATTCAAGCAAATCCTACAGCAACAGCTGCCTGGGTTAAATCAGAATCACTTTCATTGATGGAAATGCTATTCAGGTGTATGCTATTTACCTACAGGCATGATTTTGACTGTGATTGGTTAACTATGAACAGAGCTAGAGCCCCCATTATGAAAGGGTGTGCAGACTTATGAAATCAGGGTGTTGTAGTTTTTTTTTTTTTTATGTTCCTAATTAACTATTTTTTTTTCTCTGGATTTTGTTTGTTGTAAAATCACATTACAGATGGAAAAAGTCTGACATTTACATTGTTTTAATGTCTGTCTTTACATTTCAAAAACCTGCAATTTCATAAGGGTGTGTAGACTTTTTATGTCCACTGTAGGCTTAACATGTTCTCTTCCATAAGGAGATTCTGTGCCTTACAATGTTTCAGCGATGATGCCCGTCAGACAGGACGTCAATGGTTGCAGCAGGGTCCGTGGACAGATGGTTTGGAAAGAGGAGCAGCAGGGAATTGAATTGTTTGACAATGCAGCAACGTTACGTCATAGTTCAAAAGCACGGATCTGCAAATATGATCCCCTCTTAAATGGCAGGACTGACAGGTAGGGGCACTGATACTTTCTACAATTGAACAAGGTACTTTACCTGAATTGATTCATGAAATACTCAGCACATCAAATGTTACCCTTATCTACGTGCATCTGCAATTCAGGAGCATTTGACGTAAAGACACGCAATACAGTTGAGCACTGTTGTGAAAACAAGTAATAAGCCACCAATGAACACCATGGCAACAGCGCAGGCCTACACTAGGCTACTTGAATGCCTCTGCAAACCCGAACCTCTGAGCACCCTGAACCTCATTACCAAGACAAAGTCCTTTGTGTAGGCTAATTAATCTGTGAAGTGCGTCGTCTTGCACTCCTGAAAAATAAGCCTATTATCGGTCAGTGAATTTTTGCCTGTTTCCAAAGTGACAGCTTACACAGGAGTTATCAAGGGGAAGTAAACTTATATTGCAAGTTTGTCTTTAATGTATAGGCCAGGCAAACGCCACTCTTACTAATTACATGTGCCTGCCCTCAGCTGTGTCTAACATTTAAGTGTCTCAAAATTTGTTTTCAGAAAACATTTGTATAATTTTAATGTTTTATTATTATAACCACTGGTTGTATCTGTGCGTATCACATTCCCTACACTGAGATAAATAGGATTAAAATATAGCCGGCTGCAAATGTTTTATGAAATCTTTAACTGTCACTATTTGATATGATAGGCCTATCCTGTGTAGTCTAATTGCTCGCTATTCGATTTAAAAGTTTAATCTTAATGTTTAATTTAGTTTCGTTCTTCACCTGATGTGAAGCGAACGCCGTCGAAGTTAACGACAAAGCTTATGCGGTTAGGTTGAATAGATGCAGTCCTGATTTTTTGCGCAAATCGAACCCGAACTCCCCACCGGTGCGCCATTTCTCTTGCTCCGCCCGGCCGGCTACCCGCGGTCTCAGTCGGTAGACTTGTCACGCGGCTGCAGTTCAGAGTTGCACAATTATGAAAAAGACACTTTCTGCTGGAACGGAGGCTGATTCCTCAACGTCAACCGGGCTTTCCATCCAAGGCTAACCGATAACGCTGCTGATAAATGGCTAAAACCCACGGAAGCGCTTCTCCTAAGTCTGAACGGTGAAGAGAATGGTAAGACCCATGTAAGATAGCCTACTTATTTCGCCGAGAGCCGACTCGATGTGTTTTCGTAAGCCAAGAGATAGCTAGCTAACGTTAATGCTCTTCTAGGCTGGGGGTCGGGGTCGGGGGAGTCGACGACTCTGCGCCTACTGTCAAGGCAGTGAACATCTGTAGGGCATGGTCTCATACGGACCGGACCGGACTGGAATGGCCTTTGATTTTGGGTGTGTAGCGTTACCTCTAAAAATAACGTTTCTAAAAATCTTACAATGTCGCTACAGAGGTACCTATAGCTACCTGTCAGCACAAGTCTTTCGCTAAAAAGGTTAAGTAAGTGCGAATCGGTTTGACGGGACCATTCTATAAGCATTAATACTCGTGTGTTGTGATGTCGTAGCCTAGGTAGGCTAGAAGTCATGGCGCTAACTAACAATTTGCACTAAAATAGCTCACCTAATAGAACGCGTGCAATGGTAGCAAGGGTGGGTAAAGAATAGCTGGTCTATATTGCAATATAAGCTGTCGGTGTGTAACGTTAACGTTGTTTTGAGGATGCCTGTACTTAAACAATGTTGATAACCAGTCATGCAGCTAGAATAGATTGAATCGGAAAAAACGTTTTATTGTTCTTTACATTCCTTAGGCTTTCCAATTGTTCATAATCTATAAAAGATGTGCGGTGAATATTACTCGCTGGCTCTGTTCAATTTTCCATTGTTCCCATTTTTGCTTCTTGCTATCTATGAGTGTATTATTACTCTAGCCAGCTACACCTTTAGCTTGTCGAAACAATGCTGAAGAAAACTGTGGAGAAGTCTTTAGAAAGAACACTTTTAGCACTACAATTAAATGTATAGCGGCTGGTAAGAACGGCTGAAAACACATCGCGGCTTGGGTGTCGTTAGATTTCAACGCTTTCCCGGTCTTGGGTTTTACCATTCTGTCAAAATAGATGACAATGACGAACTGACGATGTACCATGATTTTAAAGATTAGACCCATTTTCTTCTTCCTCTGATTTTTTTTTTTTAATATGTTAGATGTAAAGTAACCAAGATTATTCCCATTGACTATGTCCTGTGTCAGCCTAGACTAATAGTTATGGAGTCTGTCAATATACACTTCAGCCCAAGATAATTTGCAGCAGTTGGGCAGTACTTGGCCCGAGAGAAGCCATCAGATTCTTCTATGTCTGCACTGAGTGACTGCTCTGCCATTACTTCTGGTGGGCATGTGACCTATAAGACCGTCACATGCTAAAGCTTATTTCTGTTGTTACCCTGTTAACCTGGAACTGAGAGGCAAGTTTCGCAAGCTTCAAAGTGAAATATAGAGTGAATAGATACATAAATTACGTACACAGAGAAATAGGGCTGAATAAGAAATCTTAACGGTTTCTAAACGTTGATGTGTTTCCCTTAACCTAGAGTTTATGTTTGACTGCGATGTAATTTAACGTAA
The DNA here is from genome assembly GCA_019176425.1 of Megalops atlanticus. Lineage (NCBI taxonomy): Eukaryota > Metazoa > Chordata > Actinopteri > Elopiformes > Megalopidae > Megalops > Megalops atlanticus. The sequence continues at coordinate 1,656,337 of CM032879.1, read as the reverse complement.
TTAAATATTTTAAGTGAGTTTGTTCGAAAGGAGATAGACCAGGTGTTTTGAAGAGGGCGTTTGTAATGCCTATTAAAATGAACTATCTGCAAAAGTAAACTTTACCAACTTTTTGGTAGCAGCTTGTTGTTTTCATGTACGGCTCATTGCGTAATACCAGGAGATACCCTTTTCTGAGTCCGTCGTCTGTTCACTTTAGAGCAGCATCTCAATCTGAGTAGAAGCTTCCATAAAATGCTTAGGAAAAATACACTGTTCCACTTGCTGTTATCAGGGCTGCATTAAGCCTCCCGGGCCCCAGGGCTAACACACCTCCCGGGGCCGTATGTCCACGATTTTCAACCGGAAAACTAAAAGCACATTGACGCGACCAAGTTCGTCACATCTGCAAACTTGCTATCGCGGCTATCGCAGCTGAAATTAGTCAAATTGCGTTCCCCGCTCATATAAAGGCGATGACACTTCCCTGCATAATGCGAAACTTCACATTTTCCGAAGTGTCGGACCTGAACTACCACGATCACCAGCGCAAACGGAGCAGAATGCGGGTTTTTATAAGCGTTCTTCTTTTACTGTCAGGGGTTCCATCTGCCTAGACCAGTAAGATAATTTTAAAATTATAATGACAATTGTGTGTGTGTGTATTATACAGTATAGAATAAAAATAAAAATCACAATGTTTCATAAACTATTGAATATTATAAATTATAGTTGTGAATATGAGTACAGCCAGAGAAAACGTTAATTATTATTCCTCGTCTATACCTTGACTGTACAAAACCAAGGAGAAACTAGAAGTTGCAAGCTACCTCAAATGCTTCCAAGCCCCAAAGGTGTATTTTAGTGACAGTCATAACAAGATTGGTTCAAACAGACCTTTAAATGATGTGTAAACTTACATTTGAAAAACAATACGTCATAAAAAAATAGATTAAGTAGGCCTGCTTGTCTAAACATTATGTAGGCTACACAAACGGTTTTTCTGCACGACAAGAGTCCAAGATTCCATAGTTCCATTAGCGCTTTCAGTGTTAAGGCAATTTAAACATCAATTTTCAATGACAGACGATCGTTGAATCACAGATATAGTTTCACAGCTTCTATTAATTCAGCTAGTAGCAGTGCCACCAAGTTACACTAAATAAGAAGAAAAACAGAAGGAAAAAAACGGATTAGAGCAGCCACACAGCCGCGTGAGCAGCAGCGGCTCGAGCCTCGCGGCAGACGTGGAGCCTTTTTTTCGCGTGAAAAGCAAAATAGTAAAAACGATCTGTTGATAGTCATATTGACATCATACCAGCAGCATTACACAACTGACACCTTTCACTGTCGTTTCAATGTCTAGGCTATATGTCACAGACATGAAAAAATAAAAATATTATTTTTAACCATTTTAGCAATCGCATGCCATCAGTAGGTGATCTGTTAATTTTTAACAGGGGGATGGCAGATGCACACTCATCACTCTCTCTGCTACTAACTAGGGGATGGAGAGGGGGATGGAAGGTTAACAAGGGGATGCATTTTGGTAATTTTGCTAACAAGGGGATAGCATCCCCCTCAAATCGCCTACTGCATGTTATTAAAGGGGAAAGCGGAGGCTACATGTGTAGGCTACTATATAGTCAAGGAAAGAAGCTGATCCATTTGCTCAGCCCTCATTCTGAAATACTTCTGGTGTTTGTCCTTATCAAGACGCAGTTCAGCAGCAAGATGGTGAAAAGCTCCAAGTTGCCTCCTTCTCTGGTTTATTGGGTGAACCCACGTTCTTCGCCGGTTTCTCCTCCGGAGCATTCGGAGCAAAAGATAAAGCGCGATGGCTTTCCTTCTGTCTATATAACTCGCACTAAAAACCAACGAAAAAATGAATTAACCACGTTAACATTATTTAGGAAATGCGAATAGACAGGTAGCCTAATAAAAAAATTAAAGTAACATTACGTATAAGAAGAAAATAAATAGATGTTGTGCTAGGCAGTCTATTTTCTTCATGATCAACATGCTGTTTTACAAAATATTTTTCAATTAAATAACAGAGGAGCCTACTTTCCCATTTGTAAGGGGAAAAATGTCGAACTTGAAGCAAGATATAGTAGCAACACAAACGCTGATTCAACAGAGACTGAACCCAGAACATCTGCTTCAGTGTCGCCAGATCTGAAGAGAGAAACAAGCAACCAGGTCTATGGAAACAAGCCCAAAAGAAGCGACCTTACCTACCGCAATGTGTGAGAGAGAGGCCACTTGATCAATTCATATATATTTATGAAATTATTTTGCATTTCATAAGCAACCATTTCAAAAATACTGTAACTTGTAATTTTACATTTTTCTTTTTAACTGTAAAGAAGTTGAACAAAACCACTGGCCAACAAAAAGTGAGGAATATGAATAAATGAATGAATGAAAATGACAGGAAAGATGTTGCATATAACGAGCTGGCAAAGTAATTATATCAGTGAAGGCAAAACAAAGATATCTTGTTGGCCTTTTAAACAATCATTAAAAAAATTACACATAGCCTACTGGGCCTTTGACTGGCCATCTCAATGGAAAAAAACCTGTCTCTTGTCCTTGTCCTCCTTGTGTTGTCATCACCTCTGTTCCTCTGTAACACACAAATCACAGACACACACCTTAATAGCTATTAGCCTAGTTCTGTTCCTGTTTGTTTCATCAAAAAAACTGTCTCTCTTTCTCCCACTCTTTGTTGCATTTTTTACCGTATTTCGCCCACTTAGTCCCTGGCATTGTTAGCGAACTAGCTAAAGAAACCCCATCATTGATGGACCATCAGTTGCGTGATTTTGATTTGTTTTTATTTGTATGGGGAAGGGGAGGGACGGAGGAACGGGTTGTGGACGGATCCTGCAACAGGAAAAACTAGGTTTCGCTTTATTAGACAGGTATAGTGGAAAGAGACAGGAGACAGGGAGCAAGCCCAAATAAGCAACAAGAAGAAACACTTTAGAAACAAGCCCAAAAACCGCAACCCGCGACTACCAATATTTGTAAGCGACTTTACAGAAAAACAAGCCCAAAGTCGTTTATAATAAGCGGACTTGGCAACTGTGATCTGCTTATACAGTTTTAGATTTGGTTTGGCGCCTATAATGTTAATTAAGGTCCTGCGAGACTTCTCGATAAGCCCACCCCTGGAACCCCGAAACCCCCATGGAAATGGCTTTTAAACTGAGCCAGGCCAAGTGAAGAGGGATTCCTGTATATTTATTTATTTATTTTTATTATTATTATTATTATTTTTTACAGTTGAGCACACGCTTCTTAACCTTTGTCTGTCTAAACTAAATATAGGCTAAATTAAATTTATAATGAAATTAAATCAAACATTCTGTTATTGATGACCATTATCAACGGCAAACCCAATATAGAAAGATAGGGCTGGCAGTAGCAGCGCCGCAGCAGCACCGCTGGCGGTGTGGACAAACACACGCATGCGAGCCGCAGCAGTTCAGCGATGTAGCCGTCACGCACACGCCACGCAACTGGTGTGGCCCTGGCCTAACGTAAAACGGCTTAACGTGGCTTATTGTTCCAAAACAGCGATCAATGGTCACCAAATTTCTCTTGGTCATCTCTTGTCATAAACACTTGTTTGACCACCTGTCAAAAAATCCTATGAGTATGGACGTTGGACGGAGTTATCTTACATTAAGCGTTTTCCTCTCCATTGACGCCCATTATAAGGAAAAGGCTTAACGTGGCTTAATGTTCCAAAATATCGCCCAATGATCACCAAATTTGTCAGACATCTCACATGTCATAAACACCATCACCTGTCAAAAAAACTAAACAAAAATCCAAGGAATATGGTAGTTAGGCCGACGTTACATTCAGCGCTGTCCTCTCAGTTTTGCTTTTTTGTTAGCCTAGTTGATCGCTGTTTGGAAAATTAAGCTACGAACCGTTTTCCTTATAATGGGCGTCAATGGAGAGTTTTGCTTTTTTGATAGGAGATAGTGTTTATGACATGTGAGATGTCAGACAAATTTGGTGATCATTGATCGCAGTTTTGGGACATTAAGCCACGTTAAGCATTGTAGAATGTCCCGGCTTTTGTATGCCTTCAGGCTTTGCTTTGTGTATTTCCCGGCGTCGAAATCAGGTAGCCTACGCTACATATAAATGTCAGGAAACCCTGATTCCTGGCCACATGTCAATGTCCATGGACCACCTGTTCTCTGGTAAGTTGTAAGGATCACTGTCGAGTCCAACTGCCTTTAATTTAGGCAGATAATCGTTTGTTTTACTCCCGGCTTCGCAGTTTCCCCTACTAAAGGCAGCCATGTTGCAGCATGTTTTGCTACTCAGTCCGACTGAGGGGGCGTATTCCGGTGGGAAAGTGACGTCAGTGCATACCCTCTATACGGGAGGTTTGCCTTTAGCTCGCTACTAGCCGCTTAGCTAAACTGAGTTGTCGACAGTTAGTTTTATTGTAGCCCTGTGTTATTGATGGAAGGTTTTGTACGAGCCTTTGCGTGGAGCTAATACCAAGGTTAGCTAACCAGCTTGTGTAATGTAGATTTGATAGGAATCATTTGCTTCTGTCTGGTTCGCTCAGCTGACCAATCCGGCTTTAGACTGAGGTATAGGACCACCCACTCAATTAACATACGGACACAGAAATATAGAAATAAATAAATGTAGAAATGTGGAAATAAATAAATGTAGAAAAACATAAATAAATAAATAAATAAATGCTTATGTCATTTTTTGTCCTCCATAGTTATTATTTATGGAACTGCATTCGGGATTTCTGCTGTCCGTAAAACCAGCGGAGTGGTAATGATGTCAGAACTGGCGAGTCCCCTTCACACCTAGGCTACCTGTCTTCATTAACGATTGCATTCTGTGTTGCACGCAGTTGAACACTGGGTAAAAAGTGAAACGTAACGGTGAAATTTGTAACGTTACTGTAGTTGAAACAATTAGTTGATTTAAACCAAGGATACGATCGTGGAAACAAATATTTTCCATGTTAATCACGCTGGCTTTTTATATAAGTGGTTGTGTGAAAATTAATCTGTGGGAAAGTGTCTGGGTGAACATCCCGGTGTCTGGTAGGGAGCCTCGTAAAAGGCTGATTCATTCAACTGTTTTTCTAACCGTTTTTCCTGTGGGTTTAAATTTTTCATAGAACATTCCAAAGTGACCCAGAGCACTCAACAAGTGAATTATGAATTAACAACGTGATGAAAAGGCAGACCAATAGTATTCACTTCTCTCAGACTCAACCTACTTCACCTGTCTGGAGCCAATCAGATAGCTGAACTAAAGAGGGGGGGCATCCAATGCTGTCAGAGAGTCCAGATCCACATTCGGTCTAACTGCAATGCTCCCTGTCTTCCACATAAGTGATAAATTAAAACAAATGTTGCTTCTTAATATTTTCCTTTACCACACTCTTTTATTTATTTCAGCAATGAATTTATTGAATTGAATTTAATGAATTATTTCAGAATCCACAATGCATTTCAAGAGTGAAAAAGAGCACAGCAAAGCATACTGCTGTTGAATTCAGTATGACCTTTTATGTGTCTGTTGGCACCCATAGCATTGTTTAACCATTCTGACAATCACTCTGCCTCTCTTATTCACCCTGGTCTGCCTTATCCCCACATGCTACAGTGCTCTTTTCTGTCTGGGAGGCAGTGAGGCATAGTGGTAAGGAGCATGGTTTGTAACCGAAAGGCTGCTGGTTAGATTGCCCACTGGGGCACTGCTGCTGCACCCTTGGGCAAGGTAGTTAACCCACAGTTGTCTCAGTAAATATCCAGCTGTGTAAATGGATAATGTAAAATTTGTAGCCTATGTAAGTCGTTCTGGAGAGGAGTGTCTGCTAAGTGAATAAAAAGTAAAAATGTCACCAATGTAATGTAATCTCTCTGTCCCTCTGTTTGGACCCATACAGATTAACCATCATACATTGAGCAATGGCTGCAGTTGTTGGGGTGATCATTAAAGTTTTAAACCAAAAAAAGTTTGTTTTCAAATTCTACTATCATTTAGACTTTGAGCCTTTTCGTTGGGAGTAAAGGAATGATGTAGACCCAGACTAAACAGACTCGGCCATACAGGAGATTTTGAAAGAAATCTGGTCATGTTCCTATACTCTTCCTTATTACACAAAGATGAAGAGGATAAGCTTGAGGTACATTTATGATGTAGAATGTGGTTGCTTGTATCTGCTGTTTTTTGAGAAAGGTTGTGTATGCCTGCTATTATTTTAGCTCAAATATGGTTGTGAAAATATTTAGACCTTTTCAGTTTGCATTGTAATTAATATGCTTGGAAGGTTGCATTGTAACAGCTTCACAGAGATGGGTCCTTAAATTAATTTGCAAAGTTACTAACAATCACTCAGACGAGCAGCTTCATTTGTCGGCTTTGAAGCTGCTCCATGCAGTACTGTAATATGGGTGTTATGTAGGTAGTGTAGCCTTGTAGAATGAGGGTTTTGAATCCAAATTATTTCTCTGCCTCCCCATCCATAAGATTTAGCTGTAGAACAAAAATACATGGGGGCTTGAAATTTTAATTATAAAATTCTTTTTGAGTTAAAACCCTGCTCACTGCCATGAGCCTTTTCTCATGAGCTGCCTCTGTCAGACCTGCAGTGCGAGCACAAAGGATTTCCTCAAATTTGCTTTTATTTGTTTGTTAAGCTGTCCCCAGATCTTATGGGATTTTTGAAGGAGCCCAGGGATATTTGGATTGCTTGGACCCCTTTCAGTTTAATTTAGGATTCACAGGAAGTCGTCCACCGATGCACCAATGCAAGCCAGAAAAAATCTAGTAAAATATAGCTGCAAGCAGCAATTCCGGGTCCAAACAGTACATTAAAAATTTTGCATCAGTTGAAGTTACGGTTCAAAACTTTTTGAAAACAAGATTTTTAAGTATATTTTTCACATATTAAAAATTGGGTTAAAAATGGTCCTGTTCAAGCGCTTGTGGAGTCTGTGGTTTTTGACGGATTGCTTTCAAATTTGGAATATCTTGTCAGTGAGGCCTTGTCATTGTGCACAAGAAATTTCAGAATGATTGATGCAACGGTGAATGATATTGGCTCATTTGCATATTAATCAGTAAATGAAGCAACTTGATTGGCTTGTAGTGGCCATGTTTTTGATGTAGCAGCGTCTCCTTTGCAATTTAAGTCGGGATTTGGTTCAAGATGACGTGTTTCAAATTTTGTGCAAATTGGCCCAACTGTTCAGAAAACGATGTCATTTTTGCTGAAATCATAAATATGCAAATTAGCTCAAAATCCAATGTGGCGGACTTGAAAGGTTCAAGAGGCAAAGTTGTTCCTTGTGATGAGGGGAACCTGTATACCAAGTTTAGTAACTTTTCGTCAAATGGGTCAAGGGGGCTGAGCTTTTGAAAATGGCGATTTCAATCCAAGATGGCTGCCAGGTCATGTGACCTATGGACGCCATACTGTAGACAATCCGCTGGTTGCACAATCACTTCGCGTTCTACTTATTACTGCTCGGTTGTTTCCGGTTCAACTTGGCAACGTTCTACACCCGCTGTCTACAAGGGCTACCAAAGTTGAACATCACTGCTGTTCATCGGATTTGCAGGACGACTAAAGCCCCAACCAGCAAATTAGACAAAGGATTTCAATTATATGCTGTGTCTTATATATACACAGCTACGAAGATAAGAAAACAACTATTAACTAACTAATGCTAGCTAACGTCAAATGCTAGCTTTTGTTGTACAAGTTCACTAACATTAACTATGTTAGCAGTGTACCTGTTAAAGCAGAAAGACATAGGGACTGTATAGCTGTATAGCTATGTGCACACTTCAGTATTTGTTTATTTATTGCAAGTCATATCGTCATCGCAATAGATTTTCCTCATGTCGTGCAGGCCTATTCCTAAAGGCCCACCAACTTGGATGTTTTCGGTGTCTCCCTGTTTTATCACACCTAATTTGATTGGTCACATAATTTGATCAAGTTAATAAGGATAAGATGGAAACGTGTGTGTTTGGGTGATTTACATTAATTTACAAATTTACATTAAGGTAACACTGCTAATATACACCATCTAAGGCATTATAGTTATCAAGGAAGGTTAATCAAGTTTTAGTAGGGAGAGAAGGTAATGCTAAGCATTCAGGAGGGTAGGCTTCTTTTAGGAGCACGGTTCAATAATAACACACTGTTCTTATAATAACCTACTAGCTCTTTTCCGTGAAGCAGAGGTTATATTTCTAATTTCGACCATAAAGGGTTGCTGGCTCTATGAGCTGATCAAGTGTCTGCTGCAGACCTTAGTGTGAGAGGAGATGGTGAAATTATCCCTGCGTATGTTTACCAGCCATTGTCTTCTCAGGTCGGGATGGGTCGGAGAGCCATAGAAACTTATGGGCATTAAATGAAACTATACTTTAAATTAAATAAAATTAAATAAATTTTACATTAAATAAAACTATTAAATTAAACTATATGCCATTAAATTTGGATGATGCCGAACAAAGCGGGACACAGCTAGGGTTCAACGGATCACAAAACTCACGGTTCGGATCGTATCACGATTTTTGTGTCACGGATCGGATCATTTTTCGTATCAGCAAAAAAGGGGAGACAAATATAACGTTGCTTTCCATTTATTACTCAAAGAACTTAATATATACATTTTACACTTGATCGTTGGACTTAACTGCCAGCTAGCTAGCTAACTTAAGTTTCAACTAATTTGAACAGATGAATCTGGGTGCTAGTTCTTTCATTAAATTAGCTAGTGATAGCTAGATTGGTAGTGGTATTATCTAGCTAGCAGGTTAATGTCAGTTGCAACTAGCTAGTCACTTAGCTAGCTAGCTGGGACGGTTAGACACAAAGATGTTCATACAAATGTTCGAATAAACTTGCAAACATAAAACTATATCCAGAAAATTGACTTATTGTATGACTGTGAATAGTGAGTGAGCGATTTCAGATGTTCGCAACACTTCTGCTAAGTAAGGTTGCTGGTTTTAAAATGGTGCTTGTATCTTTTCACTGCAACTCTGCACCGAGATTCAGGAAATTATTACTTTAAAAAGTAACAGCGGCAGTAAAACTGTATTTCACACTATTATGGTTAAACTTTGCAATTAATCCAAGGTTCACATGCATGCCGAATCGTGGGCGGGGATCCGTACAGATCACCGATCAACTACGGTCCGTTACAACGGTTACACCACTAGACACAGCAAGAGTATTTCTTCTCCTGTTTCTGAAAATGTTCCGTCTTGAACATTTTCTAGCGTACACTCATTGTGAAATAGCCTAAACATTAAAGCTATCAAGAGCTCTCTAGCTAGCTAGCTCCAAGTAAACAAATAGACCGGAAATAACCGAGCAGTATTATTTTGAATCGGAAGTACATCACAAAGCCTAGTGCATGTAGTGCATTGTTCAGGACATGACCTTCTACCATCCTACCAAATTTGGTGACTTTTTGATGCACGGTTTTGGTTTTATGGTCAAAACTGGAAAAGTGGCGGAATAATAATAATAAATATAGCCGCAAGCAGGGTCCAAGCACATCAGCTGAAAATTGAATGGGTGATGGCTGCCGCTTTTTCTGAGTCATCAGCTTGTCCTTGAAGACTTTATGAAGACCTTTAACCAAGACACAGCATGCAAAATTTGAACTTGATCGGGCAAGTGCTTTAGAAGTTTTGACCATTTCTTTGCTATAGCGCCACCTACGGACGGATTTACACTAAATTAGGGAGACTTGAGTCTAAGGCCCTGGAGATGAGGGATCTCAAGATTGGTGATGATTGGACATTGCATTCAGGAGTTAGAGCTCATTATATCAACAGAGGCCACGCCCACCAACTTCATTGGCTTACTGCGGCCACATCTTTTAATGTAGCAACTTTCTTTATTTATATATTTAAAGATCTTGGTCTGAAGATGCTGTGTACCAAATTTCGTGCCAATCGGACAAACCATCTAGGAGGAGATAGATTTTAAAGGTTTCACAAGAAAATTCAAAATGGCGGAAAATGCAATATGGCGCATCATTTTGGTCCAAGAGAATTTTTGTTCATCTGGAGCCAGGGAATCAGGGGAAAGAAGAATTTTGATTCTAGTCCAAACGGTAAAAAGAGTCCAACCCTAAAAAAGTTTTTTTGTAAATATGCACAAGTTCATGTCATAACAGACATGCATACCAAATTTGGTGTAAATCGGACTTATATTTCTATAGGTTTGGCCCCGGAGAAAAACAGAAGGAAAAAAAAACAGAACGAAAACAAGATGCTTCCCAGCCCATAAAAAAATTAGAACAAACACAACAGGGTTCCAGCACTATGTGCTTGGACCCTAATAATAATAAAAATGAGAACAAACACAATAGGGTTCCAGCACTACGTGCTTGGACCCTGATAATCCGAGTAAAAACAAGAGGGTTCCAGCACCTTCGATGCTTGGACCCCCAATGAGTTAAAGAGATGTGGTGGGTTGTATTGTTGATTTCTTGACTGTATTGTAGTTTGATTGCCTCAGCCTACATCTCATCTATTGACATAGAAGAGGTAATCTGTAAAAAAAATGGCCACATTATTTTTTTTGTATGTAGTAAACCCATAATTTGACTGTCATAGTAACAGTCTTCCTTTTTACAGTCCCAGAAATCCTGGATAGAGAGCACTTTCACCAAGAGGAATGCGTGTACGTACTTCCAGTTTCAAAAGATCCACACAGGTGAGTCATTGCTCCGTGCCAGGAGGGTGTCAGTTAGGCAGCCAGTAATAAAAAGTGCTGTTATTGAGAAAACAATTAACTGTTTAAACATTCATGCTTTTGCATGAATATTTTTAGTTTCCACTTTGTCATAACGTAAGTTACAGCCTCTGGTTTTCATGTGTGATACTAGTCTGTGTGTGGATGCTCACTGCAAAGCATGTTCAGGCACCGGTCACCTGTGTGTTGAAAAAACAGACCTCTTTATTTAATGTGCTTGTGTATTTTTACTCAATAAATTATCTACAAGCAATTGACTACTTAGTGAGTGGAACAGGCAGTTTTCCCAGTGTCTGCCCAGTGTAATCAAACAAGTAGCAAGTATCATTAAATGCTATCAATGAAAGGATAAAGCCATGCCCAGATATTAATATACTGTTGGCCCTGTATTTACTGGCCACATTTTATCCTAAGATGTTAAGAACATGTTTTCTTAGTAAGGTGTAAATGTAGAAATGTTCCACACCAGCAGGCCTGATTTGGTGTACTCTTTAATGTGTGAGAACCTTCACATCCTGAGGAATCCTGAAATGTAAACTTTAACCATGTGCTTTACCAGTAACAATGAGCTGGAAAGTTTACACAACCATCTTTGTAGTTAAAATCATTTCGCAACATTGGGTGGATTTAACTGGGTGGAAACATTCCAAATTCCAAATAAGTGAACACATTTTTTTTCTCATCTCCTAATCCAGTCACAGATTTAGCAGTATTCAAAGAGAAAGCAACAATAGCCATAATAATTATAAAAATGATAGTGATGAGTTACATTTACACAGTGCCTTTCAAGCATCTTAAAGTGGTTTCCAGTGATAGCAAGGATGACTCCTCAGCCATCACTAATGGGCAGTGCCCTCTGGGGGTTCACTGGTGCCGGTTTGTACCAGAACACTTATTTATTTACCCCCTAAAAATGTGGAGGGCGTGATACTTATTCTGAAACGTGGTTGCCCAACTGGGCAAATAGTCTCCAACTGCACAAAAGGACAGTATGGTTGCCAAGTTTTAATCCTGTATATTGTAAATGGCTGACAAGAGCACTCAGCTGAATCTATTTCAGAGAGACAGTCAGGTGTAATATTTATTGCCATTCTTTATTTCAGTATACATGACATGGCATACATGACATTCATTTAGCAGATGCTCTTATCCAGAGCAACTTCCAGCACCAGAGAACAGAAATATATTGATTCATGTTAAATGAGCAAGAGTGTCAGACCAGGCAGTATATGTGTGTCAAAGCTTTGGGTACTTCTCTTTGGGTTAATCACACTTTAGAAGGTATGAAATACTAACATTCAAACATCTCAAGACTATTTAGTGAGCAAAATTGGAAAAAATGAGAAAATTACTCTACAGCCTAATGTGTACTGTGCTTTCCGTGACAAAGACAGTATTTGACTATAAATACCCTCATCAATATGCACACATATTTCTCAAAAATCAGCAATGTTTGAACCAAGCTGTAAGGCAGAAATAAAACCAGGTTAGCAAGTTTAAATAAAATGAGTTTGCCTGTGCTCACAATGCAGGCAAATACAGTAGATTATTCCCTGCTGCCTAACTCAGGAGGCAGTAAACTATGGACACATTTGATAGCAGGTGCCATTGAAATGTGTCCAGGAGACCAGAGTGGTACACAGCACAGACGCAGACGCATCAGAAATATGACTCCAATCACAGCGTTCATATGTTGATTGGTAGCAATACTGTCAATAACAAACTCGCTAGAATAAGCAGTTCAAGAAGAATTTTGCACACAAGATTCATAAGGTCAAAAGAATTCCACAGTTTTTTTTTTTTTTTTTTTGTATGAAAAGACAAGTTGTGGGGTTTTAAGGAGGACAGGAGATTTTACTATCTGGTGTTCTGTAGTAGTGAGAGAGAATATTGTAAACATGGGTTAAAGATCTCCAGCCCCAAGCCGGAAATCCGGCGTGCAGAAATTTTAGATTAGGCAGTAAATTATTACTAGCGTATTCGGGCTCTGATATTACCAAACCGGAACGCAATTTTATTAAAACCAATCATTGACATGGTGTTTTTTCGGTTGAGTTTTAGCCAATGGTAGCCTGCTTAGGCGACGTACTGGCACGACAGCACTGTTCTTATCCAATCGGCAACTAGTTTCAACTTTCTGTGAGGCAGTGATAGGAAGTAGGCCTATATGCGGGGACAGTATCAGGTGATTACAGCACCTAGCTAGCATGCATTCAAATAGATGGAGCATGGAAGCGAAACTTGTGAAGGTTGGCGCAGACACAAGCACAATAGAACGGGGGAAATAAATGGCGATAGGCTGAAAACGGTAATGATGGACAAACGTTCGGTGTATGTTGTCACAAATTGCACCGTGTGTTCGAAAAAATACAGTATGGGACAAGCAGCAAAAGGTATTGTCTCTGCATGATACAGATCACTCACACAAAGCAGCTGTTCGGGCTCTTCGTTATACGTCAACGTTGCCGGGAGCTGTGGCCACTGTAGCTGCTGCTGCTTCATCCATCCAAGACCGCGTGTGCAATCATAAAGTCCATATTTATAGCGGAACATGACCTGTCTTTGAGGATAGCGCCAGCGCTAGTTGACCTGTGCAAAAATCACAGGACAGAACTTCACTCTCCAAACTTAGCAAGTGAAATACACAGGCCAGCTACCTATCCACTCACGACATTGCCTGTCACATTAGGCAATGTTCAGCGCACATGCTGTCAAAACATGTTTTCACAAAACGTTGACGAGTCCACAAACCGCAACATGGACAGAATTTGCAATGTATTGGTCTGATTCTATGATGACTTGGACAAAGTTGTAACACAGCATCTTGCTACTCGATCAACTTTTATTGACGTTGCACTTTTCATTTTTAATAGCATTTAGGGGGTGAGTGTAGCAGAGCTGAAGTAGTAGCGGGTAGCAGGTAGCCGAGCGATTGCAGTGGTACGTAACTCCCTGAGAGACAATTTGCCTTGAGCTCAACTGGCAACGATGCTGGCCGTAAGGGGTTGACAGCGAGCAGAACCTCAGTTCGAAACTCGCTCACTCGCTGACCCCCGTAACATCTAATTAATACACAACGCAGTCTGACCACCCGTTACATTGTAGTGATGTGCAGTTCGTGAACGAACGAGTCCTTTGAACGAATCTTTGAGGTGAACTGAGTGTACAGAATCCCTAGTCTAAAAGATTTGTTCCTTCCTCTTTGCAAACATGTGCGCTGATTAGCTGGCATAGCAGCTATAACTCTCCCTCCAGTGGATATTAGATATGCGGTCTGTCCACGAAGCAGCCTATCACAAAACTGTATCAGCAGTACGCTCATGACAACAACTAGCCAATGGCTGAAATGCTAAAACTCGAGCGCCTCTGTAACGGAGCTGCTAGCCCGTTACGGAATGTGTCGATAATTGGGACAATAAAGAAAGAACGCCATATATGAATAACCTACCCATTTATTGATATAAAAACAGTTCGCAAAATTACGGCGCAAGTTCGCTAGTTTGCAACTGAGCGCACTGCGCACGTTTAAAAACAAAGTTTTAAATTTCTGTTAAGTGGCACTGTTACTGTTAGGTGGCCAACTAGCAGGGCGGTGAAGCTACACGCTATTTCAAAACATAGCTAAACAGTTTTAACTTTGTTTTAAATGTTTTATGATGTCGTGTGAGCGTGCTAGCAAGCAAACGCCTTACCGCGTATCTGTTTAAGTTTCAGACCACGTCCACTGTTTCCGGGTCGTCGGGAGCAAAAGGGTGGTACAGTGAGCTGGGACTGTATTTATAATTTAATGTACAGCGGGTGGTATAGTCCAGTTAACGCGGGTTTATTTATAAGTTTATTTTCTGAACATGGGAAAATAAGGAAAGCTGGGAAATGTGTGATAACTGTAATGCCATTTGTATTATTAAATTATTTCTGTGATTTGTAAACAGATTACCAATTTTGGAATGAAAATGGTAATATTGTTTGGATCATCCCAGCCAGCAAGGAGGGGATAAAAGGCAGTTTTGACCTCACTTTAGGGTTGGTTGGTGGAGTGGATGGTTGTAAAGACTGGTCTGAGTCTGAACGTGCCTAGTTAGTGGGAATTATTGAAAACCCCTATAAATAGTTTTGTTTACCTGTTTATTTTATTTTATTTTATTTTATTTATTTATTTATTTTTTGTCTCTTGTTACATTTTTGTTGCTTAAGTTCTGTTTTTGTTTATTTTGGTACTTTATTGTCACCCGCACTGTACATAGCTGTCACCTTCACCTGCACGCCTGGGAACCAATAAACACCCCTTGCCACTTCAGTTGTTGTTCGGCTCCATTTTGGAATCTTTTGCCTGGCTGCTGCGGTTAACCCGTCACAGCCTCCCACTGGCCATCTCGGCACAGCTGACGATGTGGGACAGTGCAAAAGATCCGGTGACTACGAAGACTCTAAACTCCACCTACTGACCTGATGAACTGTTGACAAGTTCCGCAGTTCACCAGTTCGCTCGACTCAAAGGAACTGTGAATCCTCAGTCTGTTCGACTCAAAGGAACAGTGAGTCTTCAGTTCACCAGTTTGTTCGGACTCAAAGGAACTGTGAGTCCTCAGTTCAAGTTAATTCGGACTCCAAAGATTCACTGACTATGAAGACTTGGTGACTACGTGTTGCCAGAATCGCTAGTTATCAGTATAACAGGCTTGGGCTACATCCGCCATTGACTGTGACGATGCAAAAGGAATCAGAGCGCTTCGTGACATTATTATAGGAATAACAAACATTATTAATTATTATTTTGCTCATCTACCTGGAATATTATTTTATATTTATATTTTTAGCAGTAGCATATTTTAGGTGCGCATAACGATCGCAGTTTTTGTTTATCACAACTGCAATTTTACGTAGGCTACGATGTATTTAATGTTGACATCACATTTCCTTTTAACGTGAATAAAGTCCTTATTAATAAATACTGACAAATCAACATAGTAGGCTGCATAAGCCTATGCATCACATTTGTAGCGTACTATGTCTACATTAACAACAACTAAAAATCCGACATCGCTGACTAGGCCTACAAGTATATTAAAATGTTTGGGTTAGTTCAAAACTTGTAAAATGAAGTTATTCGCTTCAGATATAAGCGTGGCTCTTTTTACCTCAGTGCTTTTTTTTTTTAGTTTTAGCAAATGACATGTACTTAGGCTATTATACGCGTTAAAATGTGTGGTTCTATTACCTTTTGCGGCTGCATGATTGTTTGAATAGCATGGTGCAGTTTCACGAATGAATATTATGATTTAATTATTATTAATTTCATTGACATTTGGTTTCACATGTGCTGTTTTGCCGCAGAGCAGGCTAATAATGGACATGATGTTTGGAACAATGTAGAGTAACTTTTAAAATGCAATAAAACTATTTACAGATTTGTGTATGCCGCCCGACCGGATATGGAAATGAACGAATCAGTGAGTCAAAGATTCGAATCATTTTATTGAACTGAACAAAAGGAACCGAGTCACTAAAAAGAATCATTTTGAACACCACGATTACATTGGTGCCGTGACCTGGATCACTGGCTAAAGCGCAGCTTGGCCGCCAGTGGTCGCTGAGGAGTCAGAGGAGGTCAAAGGGGGTGAGTGTAGCAGAGCTGAAGTAGTAGCGGGTAGTAGGTAGCCGAGCGATTGCAGTGGTATGTCACTCCCTGAGAGACAATTTGCCTTGAGCTCAACTGGCAACGACGCTGGCCGTAAGGGGTTGGCAGCGAGCAATGAGAACCACGCTTCGAAACTCGCTCACTCGCTGACCCCCATAACATCTAAACATCTAATTAAAAACAACACAACGCAGTTTAACCCCGTTACATACAAACATACACACACACACATTATATATATATATATATATATATATATATATATATATATATATATATATATATATATATATATATATATACATACACTCACCGGCCACTTTATTAGGCACACCTGTCCAACTGCTCGTTAACGCAAATTCCTAATCAGCCAATCACATGGCAGCAACTCAATGCATTTAGGCATGTAGACATGGTCAAGACGATCTGCTGCAGTTCAAACCGAGCATCAGAATGGGGAAGAAAGGTGATTTAAGTGACTTTGAACGTGGCATGGTTGTTGGTGTGAGTATTTCAGAAACTGCTGATCTACTGGGATTTTTCACGCACAACCATCTCTAGGGTTTACAGAGAATGGTCCGAAAAAGAGAAAATATCCAGTGAGCGGCAGTTCTGTGGGCGAAAAATGCCTTGTTGATGCCAGAGGTCAGAGGAGAATGGCCAGACTGGTTCGAGCTGATAGACAGGCAACAGTAACTCAAATAACCACTCGTTACAACCAAGGTATGCAGAAGAGCATCTCTGAACGCACAACACGTCGAACCTTGAGGCAGATGGGCTACAGCAGCAGAAGACCACACCGGGTGCCACTCCTGTCAGCTAAGAACAGGAAACTGAGGCTACACCGCACAGGCTCACCGAAATTGGACAATAGAAGATTGGAAAACGTTGCCTGGTCTGATGAGTCTCGATTTCTGCTGCGACATTCGGATGGTAGGGTCAGAATTTGGCGTCAACAACATGAAAGCATGGATCCATCCTGCCTTGTATCAACGGTTCAGGCTGGTGGTGGTGGTGTAATGGTGTGGGGATATTTTCTTGGCACTCTTTGGGCCCCTTAGTACCAATTGAGCATCGTTGCAACGCCACAGCCTACCTGAGTATTGTTGCTGACCATGTCCATCCCTTTATGACCACAGTGTACCCATCTTCTGATGGCTACTTCCAGCAGGATAACGCGCCATGTCATAAAGCTCGAATCATCTCAGACTGGTTTCTTGAACATGACAATGAGTTCACTGTACTCAAATGGCCTCCACAGTCACCAGATCTCAATCCAATAGAGCACCTTTGGGATGTGGTGGAACGGGAGATTCGCATCATGGATGTGCAGCCGACAAATCTGCAGCAACTGCGTGATGCTATCATGTCAATATGGAACAAACTCTCTGAGGAATGTTTCAGTACCTTGTTGAGTCTATGCCACGAAGGATTAAGGCAGTTCTGAAGGCAAAAGGGGGTCCAACCCGGTACTAGCAAGGTGTACCTAATAAAGTGGCCGGTGAGTGTGTGTATATATATATATATATATATATATATATATATATATATATATATAGTGGTACATTTAGTGGTAACGCTAAATGTATGTGCGTCCTATTTTGTTACACCCAAAAAAAAGAAAACATTTCTGGCTCAGCCCTGTGTAAAGGAGGATCGGTAGTGAGAGCAGAAAGAGTTTTATTTTATAGTTTTTATTTTAAGTTAAAATTGGTTTACACTTTTTAAAAATAGTTGCAGAAACCTCTTGATTGTTGAATTTGTTTCCTGGGTAACTGGGTAACTGTTAATGTTGAGCCTCTCATATGACATCCAAACTGAGGAAGCTAGACTGGGATTTTGCCAGGACAATGAGGCATCCCCTATTCTTTGTGATGAGTCTTTGAGGAGATTGGTTTAGATGTAAAACATGAATATGTTTTCATTTTCTCTCCAGATGCCTCCTGGATGCCAGATTTGCCAGCAGCTGGTGAGGTAGGTTTGGAGTGTTCCACACCCTTAATTATAGCATCTCCTAGGGACACAAGCATGAGGCCTCATTGACCTCGAAATGGGCGAAATATGTGCCTTCAGTGACTCAGCAGTCTGAGCCAGTCGTTTTGCAAGTCTTTCAGTTGGATCCAGAAAATCAGTTAGTAGTGATTGACAGCTCACTTTACCTCCATCTCTTCTGGGGTTCATGAAGCTTCACTCTCCCATCAAAAAAAAATTCTCTCATAAATTTGAGGGTCCAATAAGGGGGTGTTCTTTGCATAAGTTAAAACAGACCCTGTTGTGATAAAGACAGATTGTATGTATAGGGAATGGGTGGTAGTGGTTAGGGGAGCTTGGTATATAACTTAGTTACAGGTTTGATTCTAAGGTGGAATGTTTTTGCTGTGCCCTAGAGCAAATGCACTCAACCTGAGTTATTTTACTAACCATGCAGCTGTGTAAGTGGATACTATGCAAAAATGTATGCTATCAAAGCTCCCTGAAGAGTGCACCTGCATCTCCCAATTGAGTAAAGTGAAGTGTTCAAGTAGTTTATGGACATAACGATCATGGACATTCATCTCAGTCAGAAAAGTTATATCATTGTCAATGCTTGTGTCATTATTGGTGTCAGAGAAATTTCCCTGTTTTTGGTTTTAAATAATTTTATAAACGTGGTACTGATCCAAAAATGTGAACCAACCTCTACAGAATGCAGAAGGCATTCCAGGATTTGCATCCAAGAATACACTGCTCTGCAGAGTGTTGTCTACTTTTACATGTACATTTATTTATTTAGCAGACGCCTTTATCCAAAGCAATGTACAAAAGTGCATACAGTAAGTATAGCGACAGTACGGGGACAGGATGTGTACAGTTCCACAATGAGACAGTAGTTCTCAGCTGAGAGCAAAGTCTGTTTGAGGACGCAGTACTAGCTAATTTATACAACTACAGGGTATAAGGTGTTGGGAATTTTCTCCCTGCGTGGAACCAAGTCGGGACCGCGAAGTAACACACTGATGACCACTTTTCAATTGAAAAGCTTTATTTCGATGCGCAAAGGGAGACTCGTGTGGGAGCACAGCGACAGTGCGGTCCGACCGAGATCTTCGACATAATGGATACACATGAGGGTTTAAGTACCTTGTCCGCGGTATAACCAAATGGCAGGTGTGAACATTCCCATCCGGGAGTGCATATCACACCTTGATGTCCTGGGGACACCCACTGAGTCAGCTACCGGGAACATCCTTTTGAACCCTATGTGCGACCAGTTATCTCTAACAGACAAAAGGCTATTGCAGAGTGTGTGTGTGGGAACGTAAATACAAGATGTAGTTAAAACAAAAAGTAAGTTAAACAGAATATAACTGATTCAAACCTATCATTCCCTCATTTTGTATTGGGGGAGGAAACATCCTACCCACCATTGCTCAGGCTCTAACTATGTTACTGTTTTCAAGAGAATTAGTCAAATTGAGAAGGTGACGCTATACGACACATTATTGATCAGATTACGTAGCTTATGGTACATACAGAGAACTAAAACAAATGTAACAATATTAAGTCCCCAGATACTCTGAGATATTACCACCCAAAGCCACCCCCAAGGGGTGCTATTCCCAGCAAGTTCAGTTCCTTTGAGCCACTGGGTCACAGTTGTCGCTTTTCTAGCTGCGCTGTGGTAGTGCTCATCAGAGCGTAGGGAGGCATCAGCAGCTTCCCGAGTAGAGATGAGAGCATGCTTAATTTTGCACCAGTTTCTTTAACTAGCTTCCCAATTCTATCAGAAACTGCCATGAGGGCTCTCTCAAAGGAGTTATTGGGGTCCAACACCCAGCTATTGAGTGCTGGAACAGAAGTGTTAGCGGTGACATCCGGAGCGACTAAAATAGAGCCGATAGTGATAGAAGTACCAGTGGGGTTAATGCAGTAGGAAGTGTTAGGCATTGCACAGAGATTTTTGTCAGAATACAGAGGCCCAAACCCACACCAAGTGGTGGCATTGGTTCTCACTGCTATTGCTCCAGGAGATTCAGGCAATACTTGTATTTGTAGGTCAGGTCCCATACTATCTGACAGGGCTTGTCCTGACTCAATTGAAGCGGTACACAGTACCCAGCCCCAATGGTAGAGCACTGGTCCTGAGAAAAGGCGGTGTGTCTTTGGCTGTCGGAGATGATATACCTGACATTGCGCACACGGCACACATGACCGTTACAAGGAAAAGGAAGCGGGTGTATGGGTTGTGCCTTAACTATAGGTCTGCGCCCTACTGGGATCAGCACCCACCCCGGATGGTCTCACCATCATGGCAAACCCCTACTACTGACAGGGACCCCTCCCCGGCCGCCACCCAGGGGGCCGGCTCTATATCCTTAAGGACCGCTGACCGCACCCAACCTGGTACACGTGACGTGAGCAGGTCACCTATCAAGGCTGCCACCTCCAAGCTGAATGCCATGCCGGTCCTGTAACACATCTCCTCCACCCTCACACGCTTATTTTCTTCCACCAAAATTTCCTCATAAAATTTACTGTTTTTGGCCAAATGCTGGAGCAGAACAGTGATAACCTCCCCAGTATCATGCGTAGCGGAAGCAAGATGGCGAGTAGCTTGGTTTGAGAGTAGTCCTCCGTGTGCCACCGACATAGTACCTGTTGCTAACAGGTTGTCAGCCCAGTCTCGGTTATTGGACTGTAGTGCCATTGAGATTGCATTTACTGTTGACCCAGCGGCTCCCACCCATCCTGCAACATCTGAGAGCAAGTCCCTACGCTTCCTAAGCACATCATTCCTGAAACACTTAGGTAGCCTTTGTAACATAGTGCTGATCAATACTTGAATAGATTCTCCTAATTCTGTGAAAACGGAACAGTTTTTAGGCCACATGATATGCTTCACTTTGATAATTAAACGAGAGTGTCTGATTGATACACCTACTAGGCCGGGCAGAGGTTCTCCTTCGGAAGACAATCCGATTTTGGGTCCATTATACAATTTAAGGCATGCGCCAGGCTTCTCTGGAGGATTGCATTTAGCACGTGCCCCACCCCTTTGCTGAAGGGCATGCTCATATATGGCCTTCGGGGTGGGACAACCATCTTCCTCCAGTCCTGCAGCAGTTTTGTTCCAGTTAACATTAAACATCTCATATGTTCTAATTGCCTCTCCCCAGCCCATTCCTGTATCTACCCACACTCTCGGGTCTTTCCAAATCAATATACCTGATCCATTATCACTCAAAACATTACAGCAGGGGTCTTCTACCAATTTATCAGGGTTCCTTACACCCCAAAAATGACAGTCCGTTATCCTCCAGGCGCCGTTGTTGCACCGCATGGAGCCCCATCCGGTGCGATTAACAGTTGCGAGTCCATCCCAGGTCCAGCTGCAGCCTGCAGGGTTGGTGCACATTTTCGTATCATGGATCCGTGTGTCTGCCTGAGACACACAAGCGAAATGGCTCCCAGGAGCCAGAAGGGTAGACGGGGATTATTGTGCCCCATGTTGGGTCTCACCCTTGTATTTCCTCAGCCTAGTGACATGGATCCACACTGGAATTCCAGTCACTAGGACAGCTGACGGGGTTGTAAGTAAAGCTGACGGGGTTGTAAGTAAAACTGTACGTGGTCCCCGCCTGGCCAGGTCCGGGTTCTGTGTTTCTGTGAAATACACTGTGGCAGGAGCCTGCAATATTCAAGCAAACAGCCACCCATAACATGCAAATCACCACCACCAATACGCCGATCACCAGGAGTCCTCGTGGGTCGACCTGTAAGCAGCTCAAAGGGTGAAAGTGAATCTGGGTTAGTTGGCCCTGCTCTCACAGAGAGGAGCACTGCTGTTAGATTTGTCACCCGGTCGCTTCCTGAAATGGAGATTTCAAAGGGTGAAAGTGAATCTGGGTTAGTTGGCCCTGCTCTCACAGAGAGGAGCACTGCTGGTAGATTTGTCACCCAGTCGTCACCCAGTCATTTCCTGAAATGGAGAACAGCTGTTTCGTTAATTTGTTCACTTTCAACACTGCCACCTGTCTTGGTTTTCTGTATTCATGTAGTCTCACTACTCCCCCATTTTGTATTGGGGCTCCTGCGCTATTCAGGAGCCCCCTATTCATCCACAAGCTAAAAAAAAAAGTGCATGCTTCACAAGCTGCGGCTAGAGCGTATAATTCAGCTATCTGAGCAGACTGGCCTGGCAGTTGCCCATGTCTTGTTACTTGTTGCAGTCCCTCTATCTGCCTCCCCTTTTTGTTCCTAGCCGTGTGCCATTTGGTTATACGCACAACCCACGCCATTAGGTCACTACAGTCTCTGCAGTTCTGGTAACTCTTTTACCATAGCTCGTAAATCAGAGGGGCTAAGAGGTGTATGTTTTAACACCACGATTGCTGCAGCCCCCTCTCCCGATTGGTGGTTAGGAACTGTATCAATGGCCACAGGTGCTAATGAGGGAGCGGTTGGGACATGAGGGGAACTATCAGCTATCTCAGGATACAAGAGGCAATGTCTTTGATTTACATTTTAAATCATTCAGACATTGTTTCAGCTAACTGCGGCACTCGCTCAATTCTTTAGTTCCTGTAATTGTCTGTCATGCTCTAACTTTTGTTTCTGCCATAACTTTATTGTGCTCTCATATGACAACACAACATACATAACAGTTTCTTTCCTTTTTCTCCTTATCATTTTTATGACCGTTCCACTATTCACTCATAACTTAAACTAGAGTTTGGCTATTTTTGTTTTCAAAGGAACGGCGGTTTAGCCTTCATTATGCCGCTGTTTCTAGGTACGATCGCTTCCATAGCAGCTTTCCTAATCTTATCACTTAATATCTCTTTCTCCATTCTCAGTCCTGCGATCGGTACTGGTTTAGAGTTTATAGTTAACTTGGCTTTAATACAAACTCTACGGCCAACTAAAAATATATTTATCTAATACTTGTCACTAGCTACGGCCCCGTGTGTTAGAACAGTTTCTAAGGGCAGGGAAAGTATGTGTTTTGTTTCTACTGTATAGGGGCAATTCCTATGTGTGTTAATATTTTAACCTTACTCCCTTATCTCGGCTCATAGACTATAACTCCCTTATTTCGGCTCATAGAATATTTAGGGGCTCATAATGTCCACGGTCCTCATGCTATTGGACCGAACCTCAACAAGTTTATATCAATATTTATGATAATCCTATTATATTATATATATGCTATCATATTCTATATGCTATATTTGTGTACACTTCATATAACAACGTATCACACAGGCCTAACACAACAAATACACCAGATACTCCGCCGGCATACAGACACTTCAACTCATGCACATAAAAACACAAAACACAAATTGAGCTCGGAACAAACAGACGATCGTGCACTTCCTCTTACGCATTCATTCGCATTGGCAAACAACCAAGGTTCTTCTTACACACAGTTGGCACACCGCCCAGTTTCTCACCACTCGCAGTCTAGCTACCAAAGCATCTCCCTTTTTCACCAAACGGCGAAAGAGGCCAAAGCATTACCCCAAGTGTAGGCTACTTCCTACAGCTTTAATGCCAACAACAACTGCAGCGGTACTCGGAAGCTCCCGCTAACAGAAACCAATGTGCCAAGCGGCACTGACACCCAAATGTGTCCAATGGGTCCTATCTGACCCCTCTAAATGCCCCAAACGGCAATGACACCCAAATGTGTCCAACTATGGGTCCTATCTGACCCTCTAAATGCCCCAAATGGCAATGACACCCAAATGTGTCCAATGGGTCCTATCTGACCCCTCTAGATCATCCAGTGGTTCAATCACAACGCCGTCCCTTTCCACACTTTCTATACAAAAGATAAGAGTCACTCCACTATTTGGGACCGCGAAGTAACACACTGATGACCACTTTTCAATTGAAAAGCTTTATTTCGATGCGCAAAGGGAGACTTCGTGGGAGCACAGCGACAGTGCGGTCCGACCGAGATCTTCGACATAATGGATACACATGAGGGTTTAAGTACCTTGTCCGCGGTATAACCAAATGGCAGGTGTGAACATTCCCATCCGGGAGTGCATATCACACCTTGATGTCCTGGGGACACCCACTGAGTCAGCTACCGGGAACATCCTTTTGAACCCTATGTGCGACCAGTTATCTCTAACAGACAAAAGGCTATTGCAGAGTGTGTGTGGGAACGTAAATACAAGATGTAGTTAAAACAAAAAGTAAGTTAAACAGAATATAACTGATTCAAACCTATCAAAGGCAACTAACAAGATTCAAATTCAAGATGAGGATGTAAGACGTTACTTCATGGTTCAGACATTACTGGCATAAAGCCTCGTAATTTGACACCTGAAGTGAAAAAGCAGTGAAGTTATTATTTTTAAAAGGGTGTGAGAAAGCATTCCTTTTCAGAAAAGTCTGTAAACAAAATACAAGAACCTTTACTACTTTAGCAGAAGTTAAAAATAAACAAAATTGGTGTCAGTAATAAAAGACAGTGCCTGTGGGGTTAAGCCTTTCTCTCATGGATGATTATCTCTTATGGACCTGAACTGGGTGGGTGTCTAGTCTGCACTGGAAACATTTTGAATTTGGCTGGTGTTTAGTTTGTGTGGGAGAGATTCTTACCTGGTCCTGGAAAAGTTCTGACTGAAGCTGATGTGTTGAGTATTTGTGGGAGATTCTGATTTTAGTCTGTGTGTTGAGTTTGTTGTGGGGGAGGTTCTGATTGGAGGCTGTGTGTTTTATGTCCATTTCAGATGCTGCTGTGGGCGGCTGGTGAGGCAGCACACTGGCTTCACTGCCAGCTTGGCCATGAAGTACTCAGATGTGAAGCTGGGTGAGAGTGGCATGCCAGAGCTGGAGGAGTGGTCGGTGGAAAGGCACACAGAGGAACACCCCACAGACGCCTATGGCGTCATCAACTTCCAGGGAGGATCACATTCGTACAGGGCCAAGGTGAAGCAGCAAATGCGCAGCCTCTGGGGTTTCACACCACTGCAGTAGTGCAAGCACATAGCTGCCTTTATTGAAGGGGAAACTGGTCTTTCTCATTAACTGAACAGTTTAGCAAATCTTTTTATGTTGGATATTAACCCGTTTTTGATTTCCCTGTACAAAAATGATGACATGCATTTGAAAGTTGTTTGTTTGTACATGCTGAGGACATACCAGGTGGGTAGATGGCCATTGTATGTCTGCCCAAACACTTCCTGTTTTTCTTTGGTTTTTTTTTCAGAGAACCAGGTAAAAATAAGTTTTGTTGCTGTGGAGTTGACTCCGTCTGTAAGAAAGAGGGTGAAAACACTACTGAGGGTTTGTGAACCACAGAATGGGATGAGCTATAATGTGCCATCAGTGACTCACTGATTTGAATCAGTGATTGTGAACCTTGAGAGTAATGTCCTTTGGTCTGCTCAACTGAGTAAGCGATTAATGGGTGAAGGTGGCTCCACCCATTATGGGGATCACAAAGCTGTGCTATTCCATTGGAATAACATCTTAATGATGGTGATGAACTAAATTCAGATGCATTGAAATATATCTCTGTTCCCTTCCTTCTCCTGTTCTGTTGGCCACAGTATGTGCGTCTGTCATATGATACCAGGCCAGAGATGATCCTCCGCCTCATGCTCAAAGAGTGGCAGATGGAGCTTCCGAAAATTGTTATCTCTGTCCATGGCGGCCCAGAACTTTGACTTCCACCCTCACCTGAAGCAGGTGGTGGGAAAAGGTCTGGTCAAGGCAGCTGTCACCACAGGGGCCTGGTTCCTCACCGGAGGGGTGAACACAGGCAAGAATGCAGTTAAACTTGGTCACAAAGTTGCTTTCAGTGGTCAGCATGCTGTTGCTGTTTCAGGGTGACCATTGGAGTTGAGGATACTTAGCAAACATCTGCTGTTACTTTTACTTTCAGATGTACATTGTTGGAAGTTTTTTTGTGTCTAGTAGAAAATATTCTCTTTGTCTTTTGAGACCACAGTATGTATTCATTGTAGATGAGTTTTGAACTTTATGGATTAAGCATGTAGTAGTACAGTGGGGCCCAGAAAAAAGGAGCTCAGAGAACATTTGATATGTTCATTTGATATGCTTAAAAAACTTCATATTTAAAACAAACACCCCCCTTCAGTACAATTCTATCACAAAATGTATTACATATAAATTATAAAGATGTGAAATAAAGATCACTTCTCAGTTAACAGCGCACCCGAAGACATTTAATTGAGAACTCATCTAGAAAAAGGACCAGTATACATGGCAAGCTCCCAGGGCCAGGGCTGAGAAATGGTGGTTTTGTGAGATTTGACCTTGCTGTGTTTTTACTTGGTCTTTCAGCAGACATGCACTGAGCTTTATTTAGCCTGTGATCTTGCTCAGCTATTAGGGAAAGAGCAATTAAGTAATGCAAAAGCTTTTAGGCATTTAATGCCTCGGTGAGTGGATTTAGCCAAATTGTTAATTACCTTTAAAACAGTGCTTCTGTCATTGGCAGTGTAGCCATTTCTAATAATCAGGTGTCAGGTCAGTGAGTTGTGGTATCTTCTGTTTTTTTTTCTCACTGCAGTCCACAGTTGAAAGCACATGACACTGAATAGTTCCCTACATGCCCTGCTTTGCCATGAGCTATTAAAGGCTTCTTTTAATATGGCTTGTGGATGATTTGTGTCATGTGTCAGTATTCTTAGCATTGCATCTCTGAGTTCATAAAAACAGCATCACATGTTTTATTTATTTAATTATTTACTTTTTAATTTATTTTTAACAGGGGTAGCAAAGCATGTTGGCGATGCACTCAGGGAGCACTCCTCCAGATCCGCCCGCAAGATTTGCACAATTGGAATTGCTCCCTGGGGAGTTATCGAAAACAGGAATGACCTCATCGGGAGAGATGTGAGACCCTCCACTCATGCACCAGTTTTTTCACAGAGTGACTTAACTCCATAAAGCATGTGCATTAATTCCTTGACAGCTATGCCATGCTATCTACATGTGTCTAATTTTAAGATAAAATAGTGCCAGCATTTCAGAGAAGAATTTTAAAGAGGTTGTTGTAACTATGTATCTTGCCTTTGGAGGTACAGAATGCACTAAGATGGCACACTCTGAATGGTTCAATTGTAGTTACACCATTTAGAGCCAACAATGAGGTGGTGTTTCTGCCCAATGCTAATGGAAAACCAGGGAAATTTAATTTAATTTAGGATTTAGTCAGGGCATCTGCATACCTTGAGAAAAGGAATAATGGTCATTATTATTATATTTGTTAATTTTATTATTGTTATAACAGCAGTAATACAATGATAATAACTATAAAAGATATAAATCCAGCATTCATCAGTGCTACAGCATGTCAGCATGTGCCTAACTGTTTACAGTGAAAGTCTGAGCATATGTCTCCATGTTTAGGTGGTGGCCCCCTACCAGACACTGCTGAACCCCCTGAGCAAGCTGAACGTACTGAACAACCTGCATTCTCATTTCGTCCTGGTGGATGATGGGACAGTAGGGAAGTATGGCGCAGAGGTCAGGCTCCGACGGGAGCTAGAGAAACACATCAACTTGCAGAGGATTCATGCCAGTAAGTCTTAATCACATCAGCAGCCACATATAACCTATGTAACCAGCCTGGCTCATTATACCACTTTACCACTGTAGAGCTGGAACCATGCTGGGTCATTAAACCCTTTTCCACTATAGAGCGGGAACCAGGCTGGATCATTATACCATTAACCACTCTGCCTCATTATATTCCTTTTCCAGTGTAGAACAGGAAGTAGGCTGTGTCTTTTCGACTGGACATACTGAAGTGAAATGATGATTTCAGTATTTAAAATGTGCTGTGTTCAACAATTGAAGTTTTATAAATATCAATCTAATGAAAAAAGTAAAAGTCTGGTAAATAGTCTGATTGCATCTCGGAGGGCATTGTACGCGTTGCTTTATTTTCCTCTCTCATTCAGAAGAGCTCCGTAATGATTATTTGTTGATGAAACAGAAGGAAAAACATAATCTGAGCCACACATTTGTTGTGACGCTGCCTCCATCTGTGGTTAGAATTGGGCAGGGTGTGCCAGTGGTGGCGGTGATCTTCGAGGGGGCCCAACGTGATCCTCACAGTGCTTGAGTACCTACAGGAGAGCCCTGTCCCTGTGGTTGTGTGCGAAGGCACAGGTTGTGCTGCTGATGTCCTGGCATATGTCCACAAGCACACTGAAGACAGAGGGTGAGCCTTGGGGAGCGGCCATGGGGAGGGCATTATGACATCGCCACTGCAACACCAACACTAGGGTAGCTGTGGTGGTCTAGGAAATGGAGATTGCAAGCTCAGGGCTTTGGGGAGGGGTGTTGAAATTTTATATAGAGCAAATTACATAGGTTACAATTCTTAGATGTCATCCATTTATGCAGCTGGATATTTACTGAGGTGATATTTGGTTAAATACCTTGCCCAAGGGTACAACAGCAGTGTCTGTGTGAGGAAACGAGCCAGCAACCTTGCGATGTGAGCCCTGCTCATTACCACTACACTGTTATATTATTATTATAGTATGACAATTGCTGCGCTACAGATTAACTGCAAACCAGCTTTGCAATCAATCCGTACAGGTTTGCATGTCATGCGCAGGTTGTCAGTAATCCCTGTTTTATGATTGTTGAGTGACTGCCACCAGCCTGCATAACATTTTTGCAGTTTTTAAGAAGTTATGGTGTTGTTTAGAGCAAGTATTGTAAGTTTTGAAAATAAATAGTGGACCTCACTGTGCATGAATCACTGGAGGGTTTATTGTCATACAGAGGTCTTCCTGATGGTGTTGAAATGGACATTATTGGAACCATTAAAAAAACATTCAACTTCAGTCAAGGTGATGCCAGCCACCTCTTCCAAACACTGATGGAATGTATGAAGAATAAAGAATTGGTAAACAACAATTTTTTCATACACATAAATTCATTAATACTTAATAAATGTGATTTTATCTTCAAGTTGAGAGCTGAATGAACAGTACAAAAACATTCTGTGTTCCTCTAAACACAATACATTATCAGCGATGCTGTAATTTGATTACATGTAGGCTTTGACAGATTGCGCTAGCACAATTTTTGCATAATTCATCATAACGAGCACAATTTTCATGATTTTTCCGAAAAAGCACTGCTGGCATAATTAGTTGTTTTTTGATTATGCAATCACTTTTGAACATGAGATCAATGTTTATATACAAGCACCTTTTTCTAAAGATTGTTCGGAAAGCAGCAAAATCAATTTTTGTCTGCTGTTTAGTATGTATGTTCCAAGACCCCCAGCGGATGACTGAAACTGCGGATAGTACCGAACCCTATATATACTATGTTTTTTCCTATACATACATACGGGTAGCAGGTAGTGTATATAGCGTGGATATGCTGGACAAAGGGATGATTCACATCCCGGGAGGGACAGCATGAGATTTCATCACGCTACTCAGAACGGTGTGCAATTTAAAACTTATGAATTGTTTATTTCTGCAATTTTCCATTTAATATTTTCGA
Organism: Megalops atlanticus; assembly: GCA_019176425.1. Lineage (NCBI taxonomy): Eukaryota > Metazoa > Chordata > Actinopteri > Elopiformes > Megalopidae > Megalops > Megalops atlanticus. The sequence continues at coordinate 1,626,419 of CM032879.1, read as the reverse complement.
CCGCAGTTGACCGCGGGTAACTGAAACCGTGGAAAGCGAAATCGCGGATAAGGGGGGGACCACTGTATATATGTTGGATATTTGGATAGGGTTGATCTTTATCAGATTAGAGGACAAAATCATTACAACATGGGAGTGGGCCGTGGGGACATGGGTACAACAGGAAGTGACCCAGGATTCCATGTGCTTTGCTAGCCTGGTTTTACAACCAAGATGGCATCTTGCAGTGATGGTAGAGATGAACTAAGTGATATAGAACTGCATGAGGAGGTTACAGAAACAGCTAGTGGCCCAGCGAGAGCTGAAATAACCCGAGAACGATCTGTGAGATCAACTGGTGGGAAATACGGAAAGAGGGGAAAATCTGATGTGAAGAGAGTAAGATTCTATGATCATATGGCAGAGTTTCCGAACCAAAACCTCGTCATAAGAGGGGGCAAGCTGTTTTGCAATGCATGTAAAGAACACATGTCCACAAAGAAAAGCGTTTTGAAAAACCATGTTATTTTGAAGAAACACACCAAAGGCAAGGAAACGTTCCTCAAATCAAAAATGAAAGAAACAACTCTCATTGAAGCATTTAAAGCAGCAGAGAACAAACAAATGCTGGACAGTACATTGCCAATGAATGAGCATGTGTTTCGTGTTGAAGTGGTTGAAGACTTTTTAAAGGCCAGCATTCCTATATATAAACTTCAAACCTCCTTGAGAAACATGGATACCGCCTCACCAATAGCACCCACTTGAGACAGTAGATTCCAATCGTCTTGAACAGGGCTGGATGTAGCCTGATTAGACTGGGGGTGCAGTGAAAATTTCTGGGGGCATCATTTAAATTGCAGTCATAGTCACGTTTACCCCTCCCCCCAATCCTTGGAGGACATCTTTATTAACTTTATTGTACTTTTTGGCTTGTTTACCGCCGTTCTGTCCCTTTTTTCCCCATTTCTTTTTTCTTCTTTTTTTCCCTCATAATTTTTGTGATTCTGTTGCATTTTCATGCATATTTTACATTTTATTGAGTTACATATTCCCACCACCACCCCACATCTTAGGAAGAAATTATCTTTATTAACTATACTTTTTTTAAACTTTTTATACAGGCATACTTAACTTTTTCACCCATAACTTATGTGATTCAGTCATATTTGCATTCATATTCTATGTCAAATCACAGTATCAGTTTTCTATTTCTTTTTGCAAAAACTCATCCATATCTAGACCATTAGTAATTAATTTCTTATTTCCAAACACACATACAATCCTAACAGGACAGCTTAAATTTTCTTTTCTGAACAATTTTTTTGGACACCTCTGAACTTTTTCTGTCTTTTTATCATGTTAGCTTTCTCTTTTATTTTCCTTTTATCCCCATAACGTTTGTGATTCTGTCACATTTTCATAAAATCAACATCAGTTTTACATTTACATTTATTCATTTAGCAGAGGCTTTTATCCAAAGCAACATACAAAAGTGCATAATAGTGGGCAAACAGGCAAAAACTCTAACAAATTCATCCGTGTCTAGATTGCAAAAATCTAAACTGAAACGAATAAGATAAAATAAAAGCAATGAACCAAAAGATGGATTATCACAAGATCAGACTATCTTAGATTTAACTAGCCTTCTCCTTGCGTAATCGAGCTAGCTACTTCAGAAGCACTTGACAAGTGACAAGTTCGTGACCACAGTTTGAGTGACAAAGGCGATTGAGTTGTTTTTGAGTTTTATGCTGCCCAACCAGCCAATCAGAAACTAGTGGGAAAACAATTTGAAGAATGGAATTAACCCTTTCGCACGTAACTTATTTTTATGCTATGTAGCGTGTGTTATGTTACATGGTTCTTTATGCTTTCATTAGCGTTATTAAGCTTCTCATAGTTTTCAGTTAGCATTTGCTATATTTTTTTAACATTAAATCACTGTTTCCTCAAAGCTAAAATTAGCTAGAATTTTTCCAGTCTAGTGTTCTAATCGCACCGGTTTTAGTATACGCGCTTAAACAGCAAATCACACCGTGTGACCGTACACGTGTAAGGGTTAAATGATTGGTTACCAGACGTTTTAAATGTAAATAAAATGTAATGTTTTTGGCTGAAGGTATTCGTAGAGGGAGGACTGGGAGGGCATGGCAAGAATCGGGGGTAGCCCCACCCAGCACCCCTGTATCCGGCCTTGGTCTTGAAGCAAGAGATAGATCAACTGAAGAAAGAAATAGCTTCGCCGTCTAACAACGGGACTCGTCTACCGGAACATGTGCTCAGAACACTAGAGACCTCTCTGTCATTTTCAATGGAAGTACAAGGCAAGGTGAAGCAATCGTCATTATTGTGTTTTATTGACGACCAGTGGAGTATTCAGCAACAGCTGATTAAAATGGACATTTGTGAAAAGTCTTAATGCAGAAGGCTTGGCTCAGGTTCTCAACGAATGCTTGTCGGTTGACTATGATATAAGAGGCAACTCTTCACTTGCTGCCATGACGGAAGTGTCAATGAAGCAGCTCTGGATCGGATCAAGTTCATATTTCCGAAGATGTTCACCGTTGTCTGCTTTTCACATACACTAGACTAGGGGTGGCCAAACTACGGCCCCTGGCCAAATGTCGCCTGGGGGCAGATTTTAAAATGGCCCGTGGCCTCTTTCCTAAAATATAGTGCGAGTGGTCCGCCACGGTGCCAGTGCTACAGTACAATATTAGGCTATGTGGTGAAGACGTGAAATGTGCTATTCAAGTGGCCCACCACACGATGGCAGCACTAACAGTTTGTAGACCTGCAAAATATTGAAGAAATTAAACTTGTCCATTAATAACAAACTGATTGGTTATTCAGTCAATAGCCTAGCAGTCATTCGCTATGGCTGCAAAGAAGCACAAAGTTGATAACAAGGGCCGCCGCTTTCAAGAGAGATGGAAAACGGAGTAGTTTTTCACTGAAAGCCGAAATAATTGCGTCTGTCTCATTTGCCAAGAGACCGTCGTTGTTATGAAAGAATGTGAAGAGACATTACGAAACTAAGCCTAGTTTGTACCAGAAACTGCCCAGCTGTGAAAGGACTAACAAAGTGAAGCAACTGGAAGCTAGCTTGGCCTCTCAGCAACAACTCTTCTCACGGGCAAAGATTCAAAGAGAAAAGGTACCAGAGCTAGCTACGAAGTGGCGATGCTATGATGCTAATTGCAAAAGCGCTAAACCTTTTGCTGAGGGTGAGTTTGTGGAAGACTGTAATGAAGATGGTGGATGCCATTTGTACTGAGAAAAAGCAGGAGTTTTCCAATGTTTGGCATGGAGAATAGAAGAATTATCTACAGACATCAAGAGACAAGTGAGTGAGAGGGGGCATGGTTTGACTTTTTTCACTAGCCTGCGATGAGAGCACTGACCAAACCAATACAGCTCAACTACTTATTTTTTGAGGGGAGGTGATGACGATATGAACATTACTGAAGAATTACTTGACCTTCAGAGTCTGAAGGGCCATACTAGGGGGAGGGATTTGTTTCAGTCCGTGTCTAAAGTTGTCAATGACATAAAACTGCCATGGGCGAAAATGAGCGAAATTGCTACTGATGGTGCGCCTTCTATGATACGTGAAAGGAGAGGATTAGCCGCGCTGATACAGAACAGAGTCCGTGAGCATGGGGCGATGCCACTGAAATTCACTGCATCATTCATCAACAAGTGCTGTGTGTGAAATTTCTGAAATTTGAGCACGTTGTGAAGCCAGTGGTTAAAACCATTAACCTCATTCGTGCAAAAGCTTATTAAACACCTGTGTGTAGCAACAGTAGGCCTAGCCTGCAAACACATCTATAGTTGGTGAATCATCAGTCGAATTTATTTGTATTTTGAAATGCGTTGCATTGCAATGATGTCTTATTAAGCCTGTTTTATATTCATATTTCATTTATTTATACCAGTCCAGAATTAACTTTGCTTAAAACTAAAGGCTCTATAAATAAATAAAATGTCTGACTGAAAGACTTGTTTAAGTATAGTAGGCACTTACATACACTACTATGTGTTAATGGATTTCAATAAAAAATGATTTGTATTTTGAAGATTTTACATAATGAATATTTTGAATATAATACAATATAAATAACATAAAAATGTGTTGTCTTCCTTGCCATCTTACTGTTTCATAATTCATTAAGAACTGCACAGTGCATTTTGAATTTTACTAAGAAGTCAGTGTAAGAAGATGTGAAGGCAAGGCTTGCTATGTTATTGATTACAGCCCTTTTAATTGTTGATTTATTATTACACTGAAAATAAAAGCTTTTAGAATGCATATGTAAAATTAAAAACAAGGAGCTGGCCCTCGGGTATTTTCACAAGATCTAATCTGGCCCCCGTTGAAAAAGTTCGGCCACCCCTGCGGTAGACAATGTCGGCAACCGCTTTCAGATTCCGACCCTGCTTCGGACATTCTAAAACGCTTAACGAAAAACGCTTAACGTGGCTTAATGTACCTAAACGTCGATCAGAGAAGACCAAATTTCTCGCACACATCTCTTGTCATGAACACTTTCACATATCAAAAAATCAAAACCGAAATCCAAGGAATATGGTCGTTATCTCACGTTAAGCGTTTTCCTCTCCATTGAAGCCCATTATAAGGAAAATGCTTCGTAGCTTCATTTTCCAAACAGCGATAAACTAACCAAAAAGCAAAACTGAAATCCAATGAAACGGGTAACTATCTTACGTGAAGTCTTTCTTCTTCATTGACCCCCATTATAAGGAACTGACCGTCATGAATTTAATATTGAGATTGAAAATTTACACTCAACTTTCGAATCAACAACCTACACATTAGGCTACATAAAGTGGTTAAAAATGGGCTTACATTCGGAAAAGCATATTATACTGGTCAAAACAGTGAGAATTTGCTGTCACTGTTACACAAGTGGTCAATTTGGTCTTCTTTGATCGATGTTTAGGTACATTAAGCCACGTTAAGCTTTTTCCTTATAATGGGCTTCAATTGAGAGGAAAACGTTTAACGTATTAAACGCTTAACCATATTCCTTGGATTTCGTTTTTGATTTTTTGATATGTGAAAGTGTTTATGACAAGAGATGTGTGCGAGAAATTTGGTCTTCTCTGATCGACGTTTAGGTACATTAAGCCACGTTAAGCGTTTTTCACGTTAAGCGTTTTAGAATGTCCCCACTGCGGAATTTTGGCAATTTGTGGATTCACATGTTCAGTCACAGTCACAGAGCAAAGTTGATATGGCAGGAGCAGACAGATCGCAGACCAAAGTCGTACAGTGAGACTCGCTGGTGGTCCAAATGGGAGGTGTTCCAGTAATTGCTACTGCAGTTTGGCGGAGTGAGGGGATTCATTCAACAAGCAGCAGCCGAGAAGCTTGCCCCACAGCTTGTAGCACAGATTCAAGAAATATTGTCTGACGAACAGCGTCGGATTAGCCTTCAACTGGGACTAGCTGCAATTGTAGGTGTTGGCGAGCACTTTGTGAAAGCCACGTATTACCTCGAGGGTGATGGGCCGCTTGTCTTTTCGTGTTATGAGCGATTGCAGTCTGTTGCGGAAGCCTGACAAGCTCCTCACTTTCCCAATGTCCGCGCAGTTTCTGCTGCGATCGCAGATGAGAATCCGATGCAACAGGCTGCAGCACTGGAACAGAGAGCCAAGACAAGCGTTAATTCAGCAATTCAGTGGTTCCTCCGTAAATTCAATGTGGAACTTTATCACATTGTTGTGGCTTTCAAGGCAGCAAGAATAATGTGCCCAGTAACTATACAGTGGTTGAGACCAACAGCAGCCACTGTCAAAACTGCGTGTTTTTCCGTTTTAGAACAATGACGCCACAATCAACGGTTTGATTGAAGAGTTGCCAAACTACCTTGCTCCAGCACAAGGTGTCCCCACTGAAGAAGAGAAAGTGGTGTGGTGGCATCTCCATGCACAGCAATTGCCCTGATGGTCTGCAGCAGTGAAACAGGTGCTATTGGTGCAACCATCGTCCGCCACAGCAGAGCAAGCATTCTCTCAGCTCGCAGCTTCCTTCAGTGATCAGCAAGATCATGCGCTTGTAGACTACCTACAAGCTACTGTTATGCTGCACTGCTGCAGTATAACTAGCGATGAGGACAGAGTTGTTGCACAAATTTACTCGTTTCCCATTAAGTGACTGTTTTGCAAAACAAGCCGAGTGAAGAAACAGTGCTGGCTGGATACTGCCTAGTGTTTTCATAGTTATGTTCTGTTGTTTTATTGACTTCCCATATTCATATATCATTGCAATAACATTAAGTATTACAGGACATGATTTTCCTACGTTATAATTATATAAGTTATGCTTCTGATTCAACATTAGTACTTAACCGTTGTCTTTCAAGTTTCAAGTCATTGGATAAAAATATAGAATGAAGAGCAATCATAAGTTTCTGGTTTTAACTAAATAAATGTGTTGTTTGACTACAGATGTTTGCCGTTTACTTGTTTCCGATGCTTGACGGTAATGTTGCATAGTTATTGTGGGATTTGTATAAAATTTAAAGAAACAATTAGCAAGCACAGTTCTGCGGTTTTTGTGCTAATATTATTTTCAAAAAACTAGCACGATTTCTGGCATAATTTAAAAAAGATATGAGCACTGCTACTGGCATAAAATGCTACTTTTAGGAGCACAATCTGTCAAAGCCTAATTACATGAACATAATGTGTTAACACAAACTCAACATTATCACAAGATGAAAAATATATATATTTTTATCCTGTGCATTTGTTCCTGTGAGCTTAAAGCATGCCTTAATTGTGACTAATATATTAAAATATTTTTCATCCCTTTTTAAATGTGAAAGATAACAGTTTTTCATGTTGGATCAGAGGATAACCAGGACATTGACGTGGCGATACTAAGAGCGCTTCTAAAAGGTAAACATCATTGACTCTCCATGACCACCCCAGCTCTATCCCTATTTTCCAAACAGACTGTCAATGCATAGCCTGTTTTAACAGGCATGTCACACCTGGATTTAAGTGGGTGATTTGAATGGGGTGCTGTCTGTCAAGCACCCCAGGGAAGTGTTTGGTTTGCTGGACCAAGCATGTGTAGATCCATTGACTTGGTTTGACTAAAAGGTTTACTGAAGAAGAGAACACAGTGTTGAGCTCCCACTGCACTCTTTGCAGTGGCTTGTTGTTTTCAAGGTACTATTGCCAATCTTGATTCATTCCCATTCAAGACATTTTGGCACCTCCAGACATGTCTGCAGACCTTCTCAGTTTTGCTCATTAATTGTTGTGAAGGATCAATTCACATACAGTTGTGTTGTGTGTGCATGAACTTGTGTATATGTGCTTGTGTGTGTCTGTATATCACACTTGAATGAGACAACATTAAGACAGTGATTTTGGTATATTATTATGCTGTTCATTGAAGTCATTCCATTATTCATTATTCAATTTTACATTCAGTTTTACTCACCTGATAACATCATAGCTGTTAGTATGTGATCCCTTCAACAAGTTTATTACATTATCTGGGAGTTAATACATTGCCTAGTTTTAGTACATTATAAATGCAAAATTTATTGAATTATAAAAAGTAATTACATCATCCGTTATCAGTTATCAGTCGTTACTTACCTGCCTTGTTTGACCTTTGTACACCACATTGGGTGGAACACTTATGCTAAGTAAATCTGTATTTTAATATACTACTACATGGTTAAATTGTCACCATTTGGTAATTCATTGATAAAGGGCTGTAGGTGCCATTGAGGGTACATGGCGAGCAGGCACAAATCGATGGGACAGTTTGCCCTTAGCAAAGGGCATCAGTGCATTGGCTTGGCAGTCACTGATGGTAGCAGTGTTAACTTCTCCACTGAATTTATCCTAAGCCTGAATCCCATCTCCTGTGGTTCTCTCTTGCGTTCTTGTTTTTTTTCTTTCACACCTGGTCAGATCACGCTTTGATGGTACAGGAGCAAGGAACGATTCTACAGTCTACATCCATCTGTGTCTGTTTCCCTCCAGGCACGAACACATCAGCGTTTGACCAGCTGGTGCTCACCCTGGCCTGGAACCGGTCGACATCGCTAAGGATCACGTGTTTGTCACGGGCAGCAGCTGCTGGTACGTACACTATAACAATAGCAACACACCTCCCACAGGTAGGAGCTTTTCATCCAACAATTTATTTGTCCTGTCACTCATATGTATAAAACATGACCCTTATGCAAAAAAACCAAACAACACAACTTGTATTATGGGATACCGATCATAAAATGCAATTAGACACACATCACTGTGTAGCCATAAATACAGTATAAAGACTTTAAAGGTATGTGTGTGTATGTGTATGTTTCTTCGTATGGGTATGTTTGTTCATGTCTATGGATGTGTGTGTATGTGTGTGTTCATGTATATGCATGCATGTGGCATGTGTTTGAACTGAATGTTGTGTATATATGTGTGTGTTTGTGTGTGTGCGTGTATGTATTAAAGGGAACCTCTCTGGAGCAGGCGATGTTAGATGCTCTGGTGATGGATCGTGTGGAGTTTGTGAAACTTCTGATTGAGAATGGAGTCAGCATGCATCGCTTCCTCACAATCAGCCGCTTAGAGGAGCTCTACAACACGGTACAACCCTTTAACATGTCTCTAACCAGCTCTGAAACACAGTACTGTCTTTTAACACACATCACAGATGTTTACTGGTGCCTTTATTTAACAATGATTTTATTTCATGTGTTTTTCTATCCCTATAGAAACAATCTTCCACAAATCCAAGTCTGTTTCACCTTGTAAGGGACATCAAACAGGTACACCATATTATTCTTCCTGAAAGGTGTAATGTATATAGTTAAATGTGCAGATTTGGTTCTCACTGTGTTGGTGTGGTGTCATTCATGTGGTTTCCAAAGGGTCACCTCCCGCAAATTATAAAATCACCCTGATTGATGTGGGTCTTGTCATCGAGTACCTCATGGGCGGGACATACAGGTGCAACTACACCAGGAAGCGCTTCCGGATCATTTACAACAATCTCCATGGAAACAGTCGGGTAAGGGATTCTTCCTTGAAGTGGAGTGACAGTGTCTTTAGATCACCCGCCAAGAATTACAACATGAAATGAAACATGAAGATGGGAATGGAGTTTACCCTAGGAATGATGTCAAGTCTAGGAACATCAAAGAATATGAAATTGTAACTGGTGCTGTGTTGGAAAGACTGCCCTCTTGTTCCTCCTTTAGAGGTCTGGCCGACACATAACCATTGGTGGATCACACCTGCACAGAAACCGCGAGTCCTTCTGCATCTATGCTGATAAGAAGGAGAAGACCAGGCACAACCACTTCATCAAGACAGCTCAACCATACAAACCCAAGGTACACCATAACACCAGCTCTGAGCCTGCCAGTGTCTGAGTCCAACAGGTCTGCAGGAAACATTCCCTGTCATCAGGGAAAGGATTCAACTTGTCCTTGTAACGTTCCTCTCCCTGTTCCGAGTTCCACATGACCAACCATGGTCCAACTCTCCCATCCAGCCGGAGTCCTCCAGACAGCAGGAGAGGAAGAGGAGTAGAGAGGAGGTGGTGGACGTTGATGACCCAGAGACGCAGCGTTTCCCTTACCCCTTCAACGAGCTGCTGGTGTGGGCTGTGCTGATGAAGAGGCAGAAGCTGTCCCTCTTCTTCTGGCAGCATGGTGAGGAGTCCATGGCCAAGGCCCTGGTGGCCTGCAGGCTCTGCCACTCCATGGCCATCGAGGCCCTGAAGAGCGACGTAGTGGATGGCATGTCCGAGGAACTAAAGGAGTATTCAGAGTAAGCATGAGTAATACTCAGAGGCTAACTCACAACAAGATTGAATATGTTTACACTAAGAATCAGCACTACTCAAAGTACTCACAGTATAAGAAACCAAGAGAGCAGTCACAGTAAGTAAGACTAATATCAAAGTAATCATAGTGATTATTTGTAGTACTTGGTGTGTGTTTACTGTAAGTATTAGAAGCTGAAAGAATAGTCAAACTACTGGAGTCCTCGATGTACAAGTTTCTTTCCCAAACTCAAAACTGCAATGCTGTGTTACTATGGACCCGCTGTACTTGGTCTGAAAGTTTAAAAGTGGCCTAAAAAACAAGGTTGCTTGACATCTTAGTGACAGGCCAGAGTCCCAGTACTGCCAGTACTGTATTGGACTGAATATAAGGCAGCTCATTTAAAATGTTGCTTTAAAATGGCAGCTCATCCTCTATTCAGGCATAAATCAAATTACTCACACTAATGCTAAGTCGCAAAGGGTGGCACCATAGACCAAAGTGATACTTATGAATATGGTGCCCATTCAGCATTAATTTCTCAAAGTTGTGTTTTTGGTTTTGGTAAAGTGTTTAAACTTCCTATAGGCACAGTTTTCTCTCAACCAGTACTCAAAAGGACAGATCAAGGATGGAAAAGTGCAGCTTTACCTTATAATCAGGACCAACTTACATTTACACAGCTTGATGGTATAAAATGATTCTATGGTGGTAGTAGGGTGCTTTGCAAACATTTGAGCAAGTTAGCCAGTGGTTAGACCGTCTTGTGTGGAGTGTGGGCCTGCTGTAAAGGGTTATAGCGGTTCCAGGAGTTCGAACACTGGCGGTGGACCTGCTGGAGCAGTCCTTCAGGCAGGATGAGACCATGGCCATGAAGCTGCTCACCTACGAGCTTAAAAACTGGAGCAACTCCACCTGCCTGAAATTGGCTGTGTCATCCCACCTGCGGCCATTTGTGGCACACACCTGCACGCAGATGCTGTTGTCTGACATGTGGATGGGACGCCTCAACATGAGGAAGAACTCCTGGTACAAGGTGCTGGTATCACTTTGCTTTCTTTGTATTTTCTCTATGCTTTTCCCCTTGTTCATTATTTTGAAATTGATAGTTGTGATCCATTAAATTCACCTCTTCACAATACCAACTGACAAACGCGATCCTCCTATACACTCGCACGCAACTGAGATTGCACAAGGTTGTTTCTGATATTGCTATCCCCACAGTCCAACAGCTGGGCAGGACAGAGTGGCTTACAGTGCCTACGTTATTAGTGATTTTCACTAATAACGTAAGACCTGGTAATCCAACCCACAGTTTCCTTGTCACAACCAGTCTGCTTTCTTTTCTGCTGTAACACACTCCTTTTTGTTGTTTTCTGAGGGGGTCCCATTACTTTTGCATATTTTTCATCATTGGTTACTGCTGGAGATGTTGCTTGGAATCAGGGTGTTACCTTGAGTCCAGTTTGCCTGATGCATCCTGTCCACCCCCTTCCAGGTCATTCTGAGCATCTTGGTTCCACCAGCGATACTCCTCCTGGAGTATAAGACCAAAGCGGAGATGTCCCACATCCCCAGTCCCAGGATGCCCATCTGATGACCATGGAGGACAGCGAGCACCTCCTCCATCACCTCCATGCCCATGATCACATTCAAATGGTCAGACACACCCCCAACCATTTTTCAAGTTTAATGGTGTGAGAAAACATGAACATAAGGGAGTAACATTTACTCACAGGACCTTTGTATCCACCATAGATATATTTAACACACATATAATGTTTGATTCTATTTCTACCAATATCAAGTTGCAACAACTCTCTAGGCATTTCATTTTTGCATTGTAATGGTAAATGTCTTCACATGTACAAGTTCATCAAAAACATTATAAAATAAATAGTAAATATATAAAATTTTATATATAAAATGTCACTAGTTAATTGAATGCATCTACTCGTTTTTCATGCTAAAAAGTTTCATAACCACTTCAGAACTCTAATCTCTGCATTTCAGGGCATCTTCAAGGAGACGAGGCAGCAGGGTGATGCCACAGAGGCAAAAAGTGAGACCGTTCAAGTGAGAGAAGTTCACTTTCACCCAAGGAGGATCCCCATCACCAGGAAGTTCTACGCTTTCTACCATGCCCCCATTGTGAAATTCTGGTTCAACACGGTAGGCGTACGACACAGCTGGCCATGTAACCATCACATGCAGGCGGGACGGGGCGAGATGCCCAAGGGTTTCCAGTGCCCAGAGGGTTACGGGTTCATTTCCTAGCTGGAGTTTTGTGGTTGGGCCCTTGAGAAGGATATTTAACAAACTCTGCTTTGGTTAATGCCCCGGTATGCAAATGATTAATTTGTCAACTCATGTATAAGATATATAAATTCACTTTGGATAAGAGTGTCTCATAAAGATGTCCAAGATTGGAACATATGATATCACCGTACATGATGTACACGCAATGGGAGTTCATTTCTGTAGCACTTTGTTTTTCTCCTGGCTGCGGTTCAGGTTGGGAGTGCAGGGATAGTCACAGGTAAGTGTTTCTGGTTGTTTCTATCAGTTGGCATACCTGGGCTTCCTGATGCTGTACTCCTATGTGATCCTGGTACGAATGCCACCGACACCCTCCTGGCAGGAGTGTGTTGTCATCCTCTACATCTTCACCTCAGCCATAGAGAAGACCCGTGAGGTAAAGACCAGCCACCACACAAGTCTGTTGGGGAGGGCTCGCTGAACTCCATTCCCAGGGTTCCTACGCAGTATGGAAAATTATGGAAAAGTATGGAATTTGATTTTAGTAATTTCAAGTCTGGATAAGTATGGAAAAAGAAAAGAGAGTATGGAAAAATGTTTGTGTTTCCAGACTATTGCCCCTATTCTGTTTTCTAAAATATAAAATTCAGAATTTCTAAAAAATAAATTGATCATACAAGTACAGTGTTTTTCATGGCTTTTGGAGCAGGCAGCCAGCGCAGCCAAAATGCAGACAGAGCGCAATGCGTCATTGGAGGAAAACCACGCCCCTCGTGGGGAAAACATTCCGCGAAGTTGAAAGGGAGTGAATGGGAATTGGGACACCATGTCTTGAAACAGCTTTAACATGTCAACACCAGCCGATTTCAATACCTTTCTGCTCGAAGAAAGGGCCAGATATATAGAGAAACTAAGTCTGATTGGAGTCCCTCAGTGTCCCTTTTCTATCTCAAAATCAGTGTGGAAAATGACCCACAGAGTGGCCAGCCGCCGCTTATTTTGACTCAAGTCTATAGCCTACTATTAGGCTACAAATTATTAGCACTACTATTACCATTATCCTCCTTGTTCTGTATCAATCTGAATCAAAGACATATGAACTTGTCATCTTGCCATCTTGTCAACTAAGGTCAAAATGCTAGTATAGTATAGCTGTATAGTATAGCTGTACTATTGCTTCTTCGAATCCTGTAAAAGCTTAAATCAGGGTTAGCTATCTTATTTGCCGTGCAACCCACCACGCAACAGCTTTTTGGCATGGTTGCAATTTTAGTTTTAAGACAATAAAGAGAACTGTGCAATACAAATCAATGGAAAGTGCAACGTTGTTTTCCCCCATGGCGTGGGCGTGGCCTAAATGCGCTCTGTCTCTATGTTTACCACTGTGTGAGAGAGCACGGGCCAGAGCGAGCTTGATGTCATCTAAAGCAAGGCAAGAAGTATGGCGTGCGACCGAAACACACACTCCTACGCAGAGCTGCCTCTACGCCTGTATGTCACAGCCTGCAAAACAGCTCTGCCCCAAGTGCCTTATAACTGTACCAAATACGGACATCCACGACCAAATTATTTTGAAAGAAAATGTGGCAATATCTTTGAATTGCATATATACACTGATGAGCCAAAACATTATGCCCACTCACAGGTGAACTGAATAACTTTGATCATCTCCAAACAAGGGCACATGTCAAGGTCTGGGTAGATTAGATGGTATGCAAACAATCAGTTCTCATAGTCAATGTGTTGGATGCAGGAGAAATGGGCAGGAGTAAAGACTTCAGTGACTTTGACAAAGGGCAAAATTGTTATGGCCAGACGACTGGGTCAGAGCATCTCTGAAATGGCAAGGCTTGTGGGGTGCTCCCAGTCAGCATTGGTGAGTACCACCGACAGTGGTCCAAGGAGGGACAAACCACAAACCAGTGACAGGGTGTTGGGCGCCCAAGGCTCATTGATGCGTGAGGGCAACGAAGGCTATCCCATCTGGTCTGAACCAACAGAAGGTCTACTGTGGCACAAGTCACAAAATTTTAATGATGGTTACAGGAGGAATGTGTCTCACAACACACAGTGCATCGCACCCTGCTGCGTATGGGGCTGCGTAGCCGCAGACCGGTCAGAGTGCCCACGATGACCCCTGTCCACTGTCGAAAGTGCCTACAATGGGCATGCCAGCGTCGAAACTGGACCTTGGAGCAGTGGAAGAGGTCGCCTGGTCCGATGAGTCCGTTTTCTTTTAGATAACATGGATGGCCCTGTATGTGTGTGCCGTTTACCTGGGGAACTGATGGCACCAGGATGCACTGTGGGAAGACGACAAGCCGGTGGAGGGAGTGTGATGCTCTGGGCAATGTTCTGCTGGGAAACCCTGGGTCCGGCCATTCATGTGGACGTCAATTTGAAACGTGCCACCTACGAAACATTGTTGCAGACCAGATACACCCTTTCAGGGCAATGGTATTCCCTGATGGCAGTGGCCTCTTTCAGCAGGATAATGCACCCTGCCAAACTGCACACATTGTTCTGGAATGGTTTGAGGAACATGATGAAGTGTTCAAGGTGTTGCCCTGGACTCCAGATTCTCCACAGCTCAATCCAGTTGAGCATCTGTGGGATGTGCTGGACCGACAAGTCCGATCCATGGCGGCTCCACCTTGCAACTTACAGGACTTGAAGGATCTGCTGCTAATGTTTTGGTGCCAGATACCACAGGACACCTTCAGGGTCTTGTAGAGTCCATGCCTTTATGGGTCAGTGCTGTTTTGGCAGCACACAGAGGAACAACAGCATATTAGGCAGGTGGTCATAATGTTTTGGCTCATCAGTGGCAACATAATAGCAAACATGTCAGATGTCAAATATGGTCTGAAAAATCTACCAAGAAGTCTGGAAATTTGAGTCTGGAAAAGTATGGAATTTTGAAATGGAAAATGTGTAGGAACCCTGCATTCCAGAGACTGGCCAATCTCAGTTTGGGTTTTCAAGCTCTCTCTAAACCACTGACAACACTCAGAATAGAATGGACTCACTCCAGTCTGTTATCGGTCAAACCAAGTGCGTAAGTCCCTGGCTGTAAGGAGAGCCCAAACATTATGTCACCCTTCATCTGCATTAGAAAGTAAAGGCTTTGAAAAAGAGCCTGACTTAAATCTTAAATGTGTCCTTGGCATTATTTTGGCCTGTTTGTTTTTGAATTCATGGTTAATCTAATCTGAAAAACAAATGGATTTCTTGCCCTGTACTCATTTTGTTGTCTCTGTTTTTTTTTATAGATGTTTATGTCTGAAGCTGGAAAGATAACTCAAAAGATCAGAGTTTGGTTCAGTGACTATTTTAACATTTCAGACACCATTGCAATAGTCTCATTCTTTGTGGGGTTTGGATTGCGATTTGGAACTGGTGACCTCTTCATAGCTGGGAGAATAGTGTATTGCCTGAATATCATATTTTGGTTTGTACGACTGCTGGACATTGTGGCCGTGAACCAGTATGCTGGCCCCTACATCATGATGATCGGGAAAATGGTGAGTTAATTACATTTTAAATTAGTCAAATTGTTTTGACTGTCAGTTTAGACATAAAAAATGCAACCTGGAATACTTCACTTTTAGGGCATAAAAGGACATATCTGTATTGCTACGTGTTTTTAAGTGCTAAAAATGTTTCACTCCTATGAAATAAGTAACTCAAATAAGTAAACCACAGTAAACTCTTTGTATCCGTGTCAGTGTTCATGTTGAAAGCTTAATGTTTGTGCAGAACAACAAATCTTAATCATCTGTGATAGTATTTTTAAATAATAATCTCATCAGTACCATCTGTAGCCATGAAAAAGTATTGTGAATTAACACAGTTGAATACAGCTGACAGGATACCTTTAGAGTTTGACCCATGCTTTTACCAAATGCATGTTTCCATGTCTCATTGATGGTCTTTCAGTCTGACACACTGTCCATAGAGATGGAAGTGCATTATACAGTGTCTTTCAGAGTTAAGGAGGCTCAATTAAAAAAAACATCCCTTTCTGTGGCTGTGCCTGCAGGTGGCCAACATGTTTTACATTGTTGTGATAATGGCCGTGATACTAGTTAGCTATGGGGTTCCCCGGAAAGCAATTCTATACCCCAGCGAGGAACCATCCTGGACACTGGCCAAAGATGTGGTCTTCCAGCCCTACTGGATGATGTATGGCGAGGTGTCGCGCACGAGATCGATGGTAAGGGGGATGACGACGGTAAGCCAGAAATTTTCCTACAGACTTCCAGCACAGCATGGGGGATGATTCTCACCTGCATGCTAAAATCAGTTTAAAAGCATTTGTTCTTGTTTTACACTTTTTAAAATGTTGTGATGACCTGATCAAAATATACCCACTCCACACTGGATTGTACTTGGGAATTAAATTGAGGGTTTTTGTTTGTTTGTTTTTTTGTTATTTGTTTTTTTCCCTCATTGCTCTGGATAGCTGGCGAATGCCTATGTAAAGAGGCTGCTGGTTGGTGAGGTTTATTCATTATTTAACCGTTATTAAACATTGCTGCATATATGTAGCTTATGAGATCTGTAGTAAGTTGAAATTTGCCTACCTCCTAGTTGCGGTGTTATACAACTTGAAAATTTTACAATTTATACAGTTTTACAATGTATACTTTTTGGTAGTTGTCTCTGTTGGTAACGGTTGTCATTTCACTTGTTATGTTTCCCCTCAGTTTGTGCGGATAATAGCGAGGCAAAGGAGCTGTGTGGCCCTGCAGTTTGGCTGACCCCGCTTCTGCAGGCTGTTTACCTCTTTGTTCAGTACATTCTCATAGTAAATCTCCTCATCGCTTTCTTCAAGTAAATTGAAACTTCTGTCTCTTGTCCTTTTTGCAAATACAATCGGCTGTCCTGTGCACTGTGAATTCCAATGTTGTCGATCTCTAAAAGAGATTTTGCCATGCGAAAGACTTTCAGTAAATTCACCTGGATTTGTACTGTAGGTTGCAGGACTGTTTTGACATCTAGTGTTAGACTGACCTTTGCAAATCAATGCATAACTTTTTATAAGCCCCTACAAAGTCCTCACCCTACTGAAGTATTGCTTTATCAGTGATATGGATTACTTTTTTCCACAGCAATGTGTATCTGTCTGTGAAATCCATCTCCAACCTGGTATGGAAATATCAGCGCTATCATTTCATCCTGGCATACCATGAGAAATCAGTCCTTCCACCTCCCTCGTCCTCCTCAGTCACCTGGTCTCCATCTTCACCTGCATCTGCAGGAAGAGGAAGAAGGGCAGCAGGACGTATGGCCCAAGTAAGAACGTAAAGCCCCCTAGTGAAGAGCTACCCAAACCCCTGGTGGGGCCACAGTGCCTGCAGGGCAATCCTTGTTTTGTTGAATAAGCTAAGCCCTTTCCAGTTCTGAGCAAGTTAGTGAGAGCTGAAAAACCTAAAAAGGCTGGATTATGGCCCTCTAGGAGGGAAGTTCAGTTGCTTTCCTCAGTGGGAATGTTTGGCCCCATCATTCTCTTAGTGATTTCAGCGAGCGAGAAATGGTGATCATTTTGATTTAGTGAGGAACTTCTGTCCTGCCACTGATTTTGTGTTTTGCTCCCCTGCAGAGTTGTTTCTGACAGAGGAGGACAGGAAGAGGCTGCATGACTTTGAGGAACAGTGTGTTGAAACGTACTTCCAAGAAAAAGACGATCAGTTTCACTCAGGGAGTGAGGAAAGAATCAGAGTTACCTCTGACAGGTCGGTCCCGCACCACATCTGTGTCCTGCCCCCTCCTTCTGGTTTAGGAGTGGAAACTTGAGTGGGACTACTGTTTTACCCTCAGTTGTAACTCCAGAACTTGTCTTGAGTGCAGTCCTGTTTGAGGCTGAGCTGTGTCATCAGCCAACAATGACCAGGAGCCAACAATGACCAGGAGCCAACAATGGCAGAACAAATAAGTTTTGTTCAGTCGGGTTTAAGGGTGGGAAGCTCAGCCAGGGTTTTCTCATCTCACCACTCTCAGGCACCCTGAGATTTACCAGCCATGTGCGAGTTGCTCAGATGTAACACCTATCTTCTACGTGGAGCCCACTTCACTGTGATGTATTGTGGGACTTGTATTTCAGCAAAATAGCCATTGGCTGCATGCAGACTTAGGCTGTGTTCACATGTAGCGTCTTTTTTAAAGCTGTCAGCATCTGTTTTACATAATAATCCTATGGAGTAGGCTGTGTTTTCAAAAATGTCCTGAGCGTTTTTTTAACGTCGTTGCGGTGTTTCTGCAGCTCAGGGTTTTTTCAACTTTTTTCAACTATTTTTCTATGTCAAGCGCTTTTTGACAGCTGACCAATCACAAGCGGAGTAGTGAGACCTGTTGTCTCCATAACAACCACCAAAAATGGAGAAGGTAGTGGTGGACAGTCCAAGATTGCTTCACACACTTGTCTGACAATTCCAGCCACAGTGCTGGCACCAACCCTGAAGCTGAAGGTGATAGATTGAAAGGAATTACCTGTTGCCAAATATCTTAAAGAAAAATACATTTTATTGAAACCAATAAAAAAAACGATTTTATGTTCAGAAAACTAGTTTTTCTAAATGTACTTTGTGAACCTTTTGTTAGGGCCAGTTGGGGGCAAGTATGCATTTCAAATGTTCGGTAACGTTACATTGTCTCATGTTAGCTATGCTAGGTAGCTAGCTATTTCCAATACATCTGCTTTTGCGTTATATTATGCTAACGTTAGCTAGCTAGCTCGACACTACGTTAACGTTAGCCAGTTGTCTCCTTCTCGCCATTTTGTATCACGAAAATGTTGCAGTAGCTGT
This sequence comes from Megalops atlanticus, assembly GCA_019176425.1. Taxonomy (NCBI): domain Eukaryota; kingdom Metazoa; phylum Chordata; class Actinopteri; order Elopiformes; family Megalopidae; genus Megalops; species Megalops atlanticus. The sequence goes on along the minus strand of CM032879.1, from coordinate 1,607,542 downwards.
TGTTATGGCAACAAAAGACGCTCTCAACTGCTTTTGGAACAAACACTGCCAGCAATTTTTTCTACCTGAAAAATGCTCTGGCCAGTGTTTTTCATCAAAAAGACGCTACGTGTGAACACAGCCCAACTGAAGGATTTCATTCCTCTCACTTCAGCAGTATTGCACGAATGCAGAGGTTTTCACAGTGAGATGAGCCTAATGTGCGACTTCTGATTCCAAGACTGGATTGCTTAAAGGGGGAAAAATAATCAAATGTCTATGTTATAACAAAAAAATTATCTTTTTCTTATGTGCAGGAAGAGAAACCAGCCAAAGAAGCCATGTTGCTTTTCTTCATTATACAGAAAAAGACTTTGAATCTCATGTGGGGAAAATTATGGGGATGTTATGGGGAAATTTTTGGTTCATCCACTACTAACACTAGTTCCTCAATACCTGAATGAGTTGAGAAACCATGTCTTGTCAATCCCAAACTCATTTGAGCCAATCAGAATACTTAGATCTCCAAAGCAATAGCACAGTCAATCTGATTGGTTTAAACGGTCAATAATTGGTTTAAACCAGCAACTCACTGACAGCATGGACAGCTTTACTCATTTTGGGCTTCATGAGTCTTCACATTCCCGTGACTAACCCCCACTGTCCAGGTGAATATTGAGTGTGTCAGAGCTCCAGAAGCATTTAACTGTGGAACGTAATTCTAATGTTTTCTCAGGGTGGAGACCATGTGCCTGCAACTTAAGGAGGTGGGGAGCGGGTCAACTATATAAAGCGCTCCTCGTCACCCTAGACTCCCAGATTGGGCACCTCCAGGACCTGTCAGTTTTGACAGTGGACACGCTGAAGGCCCTCTCTGCCCAGCGAGCATCCGAGGCCAGCAAGGTGCACAACCAGATCACACGAGAGCTCAGTGTGTCCAAAAACCTGGCACCCCGCCCACTGGACATCACCTCCCAGACCCAGCTCCCTGTCCCGCTCAAGTGCAGCATGCAAGAAGGAAGGGACTTGGCAGAATCCCTTTTCAGCAGAAGTGGTGGGGATAGGTGTGCCCTGAGCACAGACAGAAGGGGTGCTGGTGGCCTGGTGGCAGCCTCCTCAGATGCCGCCCTGTCCCCGCCAGAGCTCCGCCTTGAGGCCAGCCCATGGCCGAGGTATCTGTGTCCCGCCCAGAGGATCCCCAGAGCACCGAAGTGGCAAGCAGCCTGCCATGGGCTGCAAAGTTTTTGTTGGCACCCCTTCTCAGCATGGTGAACCCTCATCTTTGGAGCTGCAGGATGTCCTGGTTGAAGGCTCCAGTGTTGAATTCGGGGCATTTGTGGGTAAGAGAGAGGACATGCAGTGCTTTCATCCTGCAGTGTTTTCATTGAAGGCAAAATACCTGTGTCATTACCAATGTGCACATGGCACCTAATACTTATCTGTAAGAACAACATAAACTTTTACCATAGTGCTGACATTATGCCAAAACAATGATCCATGAAAGTGGCAATATCTTGTGTCACACTGTAGTGTTCACAGCATCTCTTATTGCTAACAGAGGCTTTCTGTTTATATGAGGTGTGTGGTGACAAGATGCGGGGGGGTCCGGTTGTATGTACACATGTACAGTATGTCAAATATGGTGTAATTCCAGTCTCAACACATTCTGGAAAAAACCCAGAAAAATTGTATTTTAATGACCTGAACATCAGGATGGGTATACTGGTTTGAGAGTATTCACCATTTTACTTGTTTCCCAATGTCAGAACTTAGCTGCTTTTTATGCTGAATTTATTCTAAATTCTCAGACATTTGCAGAGTAATAGATGTCTTCATTGTGCTGACAGAGCTCTCTCTGTTTAAGGCCACAAAGATAATGCTGTGCTTCAGAGGTCATTCCGAGGAGAGCCCCTGCAGGAATGGGTCATCTCAGCCCATCAAAGAAGGGCAAAGAGGCGGTCAGTATGGAAGGACTTTTATTTCAAAAAGATCAGAGAGCAGGAGCTTTACCATTTTTATTTTTATTTTGGAAGGAGCAGGAATAGAACCTAACTAGGATGACTTTTATTTTTAAAGGTATCAAAAGCAGGAGTAGAGCAGATCCATGGCTGTGCTTCAGTAAACTCTTGTAATGCAATCAGATCTGTTAGTATTAACATAATAATGTTGTTCTCGCTGTAGTACATTTACCTGTAGGAAAGTTCTGCAGAGCATCCCAGAATCCCTGAACATATGAATGAGTGCCATGATTGCTTTGCTTTCATTCACATTTGAATGGTTTTTGTTCTGACTCTTTTGCACCCAAGGGCTTTCCTGGAGGTCTTATGAGGACGGTCAGCTCATACGCTGGCTTCACAGAGTTTGACAGAAACTACGCCTCTCTCTGTCCCAGCTCGGGTATGGCTCACTTTTCACAGTTCAGTCTTAAAGCTTGGATCATGCTGAGAAGTACAGTGATGACCGTAACCAGTTACATTTGCAACAATTTGAAAATCAAAGGCATTTACGTGGTCACGTAAGAGATGAGATGAGAGCAAAACAATGAGATAGCTATTATTAGGATCACTTTCAGATTTTTTTAATGTATTCTGTGAGTGGTATAGTATTTCTTGCTATTATTGCAAGAGGTATTTTTAAGCAATAATGACAGAGATGGATAAACTGGAAGAAACTGTGCTGAAGGAAACAATATTTCATCATCCCTCATGGTTTATAGTATAGTGTTTCATGTGACGAGGACTTTACTTTCTGTCCTAAATAATTAATTGTCTAGGTTGAAAATGCATATTTAACAGACAGCATTATTGATATTCATGAGGTTTTTTGAGCATATGACTGTTTCTTTTGTATGTGTGCGTGTGTACGTGTGTGCGTGCGTGCGTGTGTGTGTGCGCATGTGCGCCCACGCTCTTGAGTTTCCTGTGTTTCAAAAGCTGTGAGTGGGAGAGGGTGGAGTCGAGTGTCAGCGGAAGATCTCCTGTATCACCAGGACCTGAAAGCAGGGCTGCTGCTGGTGAGTTTAGGCCCTGGTACTTTGAACAGGAACTGCACTGCCATTCCCTTCCCATAATTTCAAACCAGCTGTTTTATTTTTGACTAAGTTTAACTTTTGTCTTGTCATTTCTCATTTCTCACAATTTACAGGAGAGAATGCAGTGCAAGTCAGCCCAAGCCAGCAACCTGTGAGTATTAGCACATTTGTAAAGTTTAATAGCTTTACTCCAGAGAAGAAGCCTGAATGAGCCTTTTCTGATGTTTGGTGGCTTCCTCTAAGACTCAAAAAAACAAGGTTGAGAAAAAGGCAGTGTTCCAGATTGGGTGGGCACAAACCTCATTTCAGGATTTCATAGTTCAGAAAAAACACTGTTCAACAATGAGAGCTGTGCTGGTGTATTTCTGTCGTTTTGTTAGCATCTTCAGAGCATAACTCATGCCATACATGAGTGTTAATTAAGTTCCTGGCTGCATAATGAGAAACGACATCAGTTAGTTATTAATCAGTAACCACATTAATAGTTACATCATGTATTTTACCAGAACATCAACGTTCAACCATTTATTCTGAATTGTTTAAAACAACAATCCGCAATTAGAAGCCTTGAGCTTTTATAATTTTCTTGCATTTGGCTGTGCTTACAGTATACAGTAGCCCCCCTCACCTATAATCTGTGTGGCTCATACTCTTACTTATGCTCATACTTTTATTAAATTGAAAAGATTTTCCCCGATGTTGCCACAGCCCCCACTAATACTGGATTTAGGTTTCTATGGTGAGGGAGAAACAATCAGGCATTCAGAGCAAATAAGCCGATAAAAACACAGAGGCCTCACAATACTTTTTGAAGTAGATTGATGTTCCATTTTCTTATTTTTGATCTAAAATAAAGCCGTGGGGGTGCACCATCACAGAGGGAGCTCAGGGGATTTTGTACTTTTATAATCTGCAATTAGATTATTTCTGTTTATAGCTTTTTAAACACCCTGTTTTTCTTTTCTGTTTTTTGGATGAATCTGCAGCAATTTGTATGTTTATTAAAGAGTGTCATAGGTGTTGAATATGTATCATTTTCTTCTCAGGTCCCCAGGGAAGAGGCCTTGAATGGTATGATATAATGTAACTGTTGGAATGATGTTTTACACTGCTCTGGAACTCGTGTTCTTGGAGTGCTCATGGCTTATGGTCACATGATGTTGATGGTCAGATGAACTGGAGAGAAGCTGGTTTTTACAGGCTTCCTGGTCATTTCCTCTCTCCTTGCAAGATGTTTAGGCAGGCCCACGTTTAACAATGCTACACTTGTGAGAATTCCAATAAAAGGCCCATCTCACACACTCTCTGAAATACTCTTTTTCAGCACTGTCTTTCTAAAAGTCCTGTTTAATTTAGAATGCTTATTGGGAGCCTGTTTTTAGACCCCAGCTGTGCTCACACTTAATGGTAGCAGTACTTTCTCATGTATCTGTTATGATGTCGTCCTATTGTATCAGTTCTGCTGTTGAGAGACATATTTCCCCTTTGAAATTGATGCTGTTGGCTGTCTTTGAGCATTGTTTCAAGTTTTATGAGCAGTTGTGAAATATTTACATTTTGATCTTTTCCTCATTACAGCTTCAACATCCCTGTACCTGTTCAGACACACACACCTGGGGGCCAGGAAAGACTGTGAGTTCACCAGGTTCCATTCTGCATGTCTGTATGGTGATGGTTGTAAAACAAATGTAGCTTTCTGTGTATAACATTCCTTTCCACACCAACTGACACCAACCAGATTTCTCAGGTTTTCTCAATTTTCAATTGTATCTGGCTGTAGTTCACACCACCCCTACTGTCACCTTGCAAGGAATGGGTTGGTGTAGTTTCTGTTTGGCAATTTCTGTCCAGCTAGGCTAGGAACTGGCCCAACATCTGACTAGCCCACAGACTCTGCTCTTATGTCCCGTGTACTGCACTGGTTGTGGTGTGGCAGCACAGTCCCTCAGTTGTGGCTATAGTAAATGTGTTGCAGTTTGGAAGGTATGTAAAGCTGGTCTGTTCTATGGCTGAATGGATTGTGTTGTGGTAGAGTGCGCTCCCTTGTGGCAGGATGAGGTTATGATCTTCAGTGCTGTGGCCTGTTTCTCAGGATGTGCAGTAGCTGGTTTTATTGGGAGCTACTGAAGAGTTACTGAAAATCACATCAGTCAGGAATTGATTTGTCTTTGTTCTACAGCCATTGGTTCTCCTTTCAAGACCATGGACACAAGCTATCAATATTCAGGTGAGAGGTGTGACCAGTGTTTAGTTGCGTTTAGGAGTTTAAACTGGACCCTGGTGCCCGTGAAGTAACCTTTGACCTCTGTGTTCCAGCTGTGGAACGTAATAATCTCATGAGGTTATCCCAGAGCATCCCCTTCACCCCTGTACCACCAAAAGGTATGATACTGTGATTCCCCACCACACATACACGTGCATTGACCAACTATCTCCCAGCTGATCAGGGTCCCAGCTTTCAGGGTACCCCCAGTGATTCTGAAAACTTTCTATACTGGGGCTATAGAAAGCATACTGACCCAGGGCATCTCAGTGTGGTACGCAAACTGCTCTGTTCAGGACTGCAAAGCCCTGCAGAGAGTGGTGTGCTTAGCTGAGCGCATTATCAGGACTGCCTATCCTCTCTGCAGGACATCTACACCAGGCGATGCAGTACCAGTGCTGTCAAAATTATTAAGGACTCCACCCATCCCAGTAACTGCCTGTTCAGCTTGCTAAAATTCGGCAAGCGCTTCCCCAATCTGGTGGCCAAAACTGAGAGGCTCAGGAGGAGCTTCTTCCCCCAGGGCAACAGACTCCTCAATACGGACATGTCCGCCACGCTAATTCTGAACACGTACTCTGGACTTTAATGATGCAATGCCTTCTAGTTTTATTCTTATTTTCTTATTCTTATTGTACATATTTTTACTTTTTAGTTTGTATTCTTACTGTACATATTTTTTCCCTTTATCTATTTTATCAGTTTTTATCTAATTTATTTTTATCTCTGCTAACTTGCACAGTCTAAGGAGTTGGACCAGTTTTACATTTCACTACAAGTTGTATACTGTTTATAAGTATGTGACAAAGTCCTTCATTCTTGATTCTTGATTCTGATCAGATTCACTCACCCTCTCCTCTGTGTGATATCATTGTGGTGTAATCTTGCTGGTAACAATGCATGCAGTTTGTTGATCTAAACTACCCTCGTAGCTGCATTCCCATCTATACTATACTATACTATGCTATACTGATTTTCTATACTGTACTGTACTTTACTATACTGTAATATTCTATCCTTTACCATACTTCATCAAACCTTATACTCTTGCCAGTCTACTCCTCTCAGCAACCTGTAGTCACCTTGTCATCCCTCTCCAAATGGGTCCATTGTCTTAGTCACATGTGTTCTCTCTGGCCCCCAGTGGTGTAATGATTTCCCCTCAACAGTCAGAAGAACTGAATCAATAACTGTCTTCCTCCACAGACTGGGAACTCATCTGTTTAAACTGCATTTTGGTTCAGCTAACCCCAAAATCTGCACTTTCATACTATATACTGTATCCTCAAAAACATTTCCTAAACCATCAAACTTCCTCATGCATCTACTAATGACTCCTACTATAGGACTGTGACACTTATGATTTAGTATCATCTCTGCTCTTAACCTAACCTTTTGTATGTACTTTTGTAAATCAAGTCTGGATAAGAACTTCTGCAGAATGACTAAATGTAATACCATTAGCTGAGATAACTTCCTGGATAGTGACCTTTTAAAATGCTTGCTAGCCAGTTAGCTTATCTTAGCATGATAGAAGTCTTAGTGTGCTAATGCTGAAAGTGACGGCTGATGGAAATAAGCTGAGCTGTTAATAATAGAACGGGTCTTACGATAAACCGCAAAATGAGACATAAAACTAGCCCTTCAGTGTTTAATGTAGGATGCAAGTATTATGAATGAGAAAATATTTATGTATTTCAGGCAATCGATTTTCATCCACTGTCACTGAATCGGACACCATTAGACACCACTGTAGTAATGTATGCTCTCTGGCTCCCCTGTAGGAGAGCCTGTAACAGTGTACCGGCTGGAGGAGCTCTCCAAACACCCTCAATAACAGCATGTCATCCTGGGCCCAGCAAGGGCTGTGTGCCAAGATCGAGTTCCTTGGCAAGGAAGAGATGGGAGGGGGCCTGCGCCGAGCACTTAAGGTGCTCTGCACCTGGTCTGAGTACGATGTCCTCAAGCCAGGGCAGCAGTACATCATCAAGTCTTTCCTGCCAGAGGTGGTCAACACCTGGCAGAGTGTCTACAGAGAAGACACCGTCTTACACTTGTGTCTAAGGGTAGGTGTGTGTGTGTGTGTGTGTGTGTGTGTGTGTGTGTGTGTGTGTGTGTGTGTGTGTGAGGAGAGAGAGTGCATATCTGTACGTTGGTGTGCCAGTCTATGTTTGTGAGTCAGGCGCGCGCGTGCGTGCATGCATGTGTGCGTGTGTGTGTGTAAGAGAGAGAGTGAGAGAGAGAGATTATGGCTGTGTCCCAATACTAAGTCAGCTGCCTGCTGCCTGCACCCTTAGAAGTGAGCTCCCTTATAAGGTAGCATTTCTCTGTTTGAGAAAGTATGAAAGTGTGCATATGGGAGGTATGCACTAATTCACAGTGCATATGACACTATACAACGGTCTGGTAAACTTTGGAAAAAGTAGCTGTGATGTAACTGCATTGCACTGTCACTGTCTGTTGGCTACTTCTCCCACAGGAAATTCAGCAGCAGAGGGCAGCTCAGAAACTCACTTTCGCTTTCAACCAAATTAAACCGAAGACAATTCTCTACTCTCCCAGGTAGCTTATCTACATGCAACTGTGTTTCATTTTATTCTTTCCTGATCTCACTGTGTCTACAGGAGGAAACTTCTTCTGTCCAATTTTACCAAACACCCCATGTGTGGTAAGCACTGTCTGAATCTGCTCTTCTGGTCTGATTTTTACCGTTCTGTTCGGCAAGGTTCCTGGAAGTGTTTCTGCTGTATTGCCACTCCGCCAACCAGTGGTTCGCCATCGAGGAGTGCATCACTGGGGAGTTCAGGAAGTTCAACAATAACAATGGTGATGAGATCGTCCCCACAACCCTGCTGGAGGAGACGATGCTGGCCTTCAGCCACTGGTCCTATGAGTACACAAGAGGCGAGCTTGTGGTGCTTGACCTGCAAGGTCCATTTGACTATCTCTGCCCCCTTATTTCCATGTGGCAAAAGAGGGAAAAATTTGGGAACGATGCAAACACGTCTACCATTCAGTCCTAAAGTTGGCTAGATCATGTGACTAATTTGCATGGTCTAGGAAGTACACTGCTAACGTCCACATGATATTCCTTCTGCAGGTGTTGGGGAGATTTTGACAGATCCATCTGTGATAAAAAGGGGTGAAAATGAGTGAGTTCCTTTCCTGTAAGATTCTTTCCATCTGCTTTCTCCTTACCTAACATCTCTGTTTTCTAACAATACTAACTCCCTGATGTAGGCTGCCTGTCCCTTGAACAGTTCATTTGTGTATGTTCCCTGGAGTCCATGTATCTGTAACACTGTGTATGAGCAAAATCCAAATGACCTTAGCCTCATGTGGCAGTAAGCCCTTCCCAATGAAACAAACAGAGCCAAATGTAAATTTCCATTGGTCAAAACTGACTTTATATTGTATCTTGCGGTTGCTTTATATTTACAGATCATATGACATGATATTTGGTCCAGCAAACCTGGGGGATGACGCTATTAGGAACTTTCGTGCTAAACACCACTGCAATTCCTGCTGCAGAAAACTCAAACTTCCAGGTGGGTGCTTTTCACTGTGTATTTATCATATTGTTCTCTAGCCAGATGTATCGATTGACTGTCGGTTGATTGATTTACTGATCAGTATATACTTTGTAATCTTTTTCTCCACCAGGATTTTGTCTTATATCTTTGTCTAAGACCACATTCTGGTAAAAACAATTGTCGCTGTCTTTGTTTCAACTGACTTTGACATTTCAGACCTAAAGTGAAATGAATACACACCAGACAAAGTCACCCTGTCCTCTGATGACACCCCGTCTGAAGGTATGGTCCAGCCAGATAGTGGCTTGAGAGAACAAAGGCCCTCTTTGAATCTGACGCTGTGAGGGGTGGGGCCAAAGCCACAGAGTTGGAAGTAAGAGGAAGTACTCTTGTGACATCGTACAGCAATTCAAATGAAGGAAGTTTGTTTGCTTGGTTTATTGAGATACTGTTCCTTGCAAAAAGCCCCTGGGATCAATAAACAAGAGGCAGAAAGCTATGGGGACTCTGGCTACTAATGGCATTTAGTTTGATTATTGACCGAAGAGATGTCAGCTGGACCAATTGCAAAGAACCATACTGATAAAAAAGAAATGTGTACATATGGGAAAACACAACTTTTAATACCTTTCTTTTTCCCAAAGGTTATATTATATATTCATTGGAAATCTTTCAGTCCAATTTCATTGCATAGAACATTACTGTAGTATTTTTATGAATTCATAAAGTTATTGTTAATCATGTATATTATAGTAACAGTCACCTTTTTGTCATGGCAGGTTTGTAAAGGAAAACCTGTTCAGACTGGAAAAAAATATCAACAGAGAATGTAATGCAGTTTTTTTTCTATATAGATTTTTAAATGTGTTGAAATATGTATGGAATTTGTGGAACATGTTATGTATGAAACATTTGTTTTGAGATATATTGAAAATCATGTAAGATATGGGCAGATTGCAGTGCAATTTCTGTAGCGCAACACATGGTTTTAAGTCTTAATTGTTGAATACTCTGCACTCTGTTATTGGAGTTTTTTAACATTTCCAAGCTTCTGTTGTCATTTTCATCATTCAAGTGTCTAATGAGAAAATTGTAATGTAGTGTATCTTATAGATACAATTGCCAGGCACAAACAAAAAGATTAGAATATTATTTTACTCAGGAAAGTGCTGTATTAAGTATGGTATAGTGCTGTATTAAGTTTCACTGTACATCATTTAATCGAATAAAAATATTTAATTATTTCACTTGTTATGTATTATTTTAAGAAAAGACTAAGACTGCCACACGCTGTCTCTGGACTCTTTATTTAAAAGAAGCAAAGGGCACTTGAATACACGCAATGACAGCTATTTAGCAGAAGAACTTTTAATATAAGAAATATTTGGGGTTTGGTTTCTAGAGATCCTTAGATCTCTGAATTGAATGAGAGAGGTTCAGCACATCAATAACACCGCGCAAAAGATCTACCTTAACGAGATATCAGGCTCAAGCTATAAAGGTATCCCTGCGGCTGAACGGCCTATCGTCGAAAATTCTCAACTTCAAAAACAAATGAAACTCCGTCCAGGTAGAGTGCATGTCTCTACCCGTATTTCACTTGGATTAAGACCGTTTGTGTCTGGACTAACCACAGTTCTACTTGGCCAAACATGACGACTTTGTTTTCTGTTCTGTCAGACTAACTGGTTTTCATATTGCATTGACGTCCCACTCCCGCGTCCACGAGAGATTTTCATAGTATGAGAATCATGCAAATGAGAGTCACACTAAGAAATGCATCCGAATTAATATAATGACAATTCTTTAAGAATATTTTCAACCTTTTCTAAAGCCTATCGTTTAAATGAAATCTTACGCTTCAGGAAAGTGTCCAGTGATGCATCGTTGCCCAGTGAAATCCACTTTGTTTTCTAAACATAGACACACTTAATACGATTATAAACTGTTTTAATGTCAGTTGTGGATCTCGTTTTGATTTGTGTCAAAGGCAGACCTGTCGCTATCTGCCATGAGCTGTTACTGTGTTGGGCGTGGCTTAAATATTAAATAGTCAAAGTGAACTCAGTCACTTGGCAGTTTAAGTGAACTCGCGGGTACTGGATCGTTGTAACTGAGCGCCAAAGAAATAGACAAGATATGCCTGTAACGGTACACGTAGAATACTGGTAAGCATTTTCTTCCTAGAAAAGTCGATCAGAATATGACTGTGTACAGTAATTGTTTATGACTTCGTGCAAATTCGTAGCTACAAGGCAACCATCATACTAATAAAACCTAAAGTTTATAATGTTGAAACATGTTGGCATATGTTGCAAATGTGCTCAGAGGACGAATGGTTTGGTGTTGAAAAGTAATGAGCTGTACGTCCACTTTCCTTGTGTACGTGTTGCCAGTGGCGGATGAGGTTACGCTTCCATGTATCGGGACCTTGCCTCGGAGATAAAGAGGCATGTTCCTGATGCACTCGTCTCCGGAACCGTCGGACGCAGAAGTAAGCTTTGAAGTAGCAGTTCTTGATCCTGTTTTTCTCTCTTTGCCTTTTTTGTTTGTGAAGAATTTTCAGATTTTCAATTGAGATGTGAGATTGTCTAATCCAAATGTATTTAGGCAACCTATCATTAACATAACCAAGTTTTTAGACTATATGACTTTATGGTCTAAAGACCATGTTGATATATAAGGACTGCCTTGATTTACTGTAATTTTTAACACTTCACCTGAAACTCAACCCACTCATCCACACACACAATATATTTGTTCAAACCATCATGGATAATTTAAATGGAAATACAAAGATGATTTATCCAATTTTTTGTCTGATTTGTGTGTTATGAAAAAATGTTCAACATTTGTCTTGGAGTAACATACAATCCATTTAGCATTTCAGTTGACATTATAATGGAACATGCGTATCAGTCTAGGTTACCCAAATCAAGAAAATCAAATCAGATTAACCAAAACTAGATTAACTCAAAAAATAGAAAAACAGATGAACCTCTTTATAGCATCAACTCAGGCATCCTGTTGTCTGTTGCAGACCAGGCATGATAAATAAAACAACTGATCAATAAAATGCATGTCTCCAAGATCCCCTGGAGGCTGGACAATGACCCTCCTCTATCTTGTGGGTGTGTCTAACTCCAGCCTTGGACCCACCCCCAGCCCCTCCTCCAACAGTTATGCTGCTGCAGTAGATACAGGTGCATACAGCGCAGCTAAATTCCATGCATTCCTGCCATTGCTTTCTGTCTGGCACCAGCCCCACTATCATGGTACCTTTGTACGTTGGTACATTATTTGATTCCATTTATCCCCAGGCTGTGCAACACTTCAGAGACCCATTGTGTTACAGTGAGACATTCTGTATGTAAAATCTAAAGACCAGATACCTGTTTTTATACTCTGTGCTTTCTTCTAATTCTCATTTTGTATCCACAGCCAGCTTTGAGATCACCGTCAATGGAAAGCTGATCTTCTCCAAGCTGGAGGCAAGAGTGTTCCCAGATAAAAAGAAGGTAACAAGGGAATCAGATGGGAAATGGTGGGAAGCCAAACTATGGATTCATCAATGAATGAATGAATGATACCTTATTGGGACATACCATTTCAGTTCCAAACCTGAAGTACATTTTTGAAGCGGTCTGAAATGATCATTTTGGTTTAACTGGTTGGCTTTTACCCTCAAACATTTTTAGTTTCTATTCTCAAATACTGACTCTGACTTAATGTAATTAGTGCGCACATTGTCTGGCAAGTCTACGCAAGTTAACTTTCTTCTTCTGCCACCTTCTCAGTGTCAGTCCCTGCAATGAACAGAGTACATTAATGATAATACAAAGAGTGCAGATTGCTGAAATTCTTTATACTCTAACAAGACTTCTTCACTCTTTATCTTTCAGGTGGTGGAGGTGGTGCAGCGAGCCATTGCAAGTGGAGAGGTGGAGAAAGTGAAGAAGAAAGACAATTGTGTGGCCATCTAGGGGAGCCGCCACTGCAGCTAAACATTTCCTAGAATTGTGAGAGATTGTGGAGATGTGATTCTATTGATGATTGTGCGCACTGAAAAAGATGAGGTGTGCACATGATGGGAAAACTAGAATCGCTTCTTTATATAATCTTTTTTAAATACTAATTTGACATTTCTCAAATCTTAAGTTACCCCCCCCCAATCTTCAAATATGAACATACATGAGGCCTTATTAACTTTGACAGAACAAATTTAACAGAGGCTTTTCAAAGTTATCAGCATAGTGCCTGCGTAACACTTATAATGCTAAGGATGACCAGTACAAATAATCCCACCATTACATCTGTGGGTAAACATGTGGCCTACATTGAATTTTCTTACCTCAAATGGAATGTCATCAATCAGTACATTATTCTAAAATCTTTTCTTTCTTTTCCTTGAAGTTCTTTCAGTTACAGATAAAGTTTTGAATCAATGGTGTATATCCTTGATGTCTAACTGCAGCAATAAACTATATTGTATGTCTACCCATTGAGAAGTTGTTTGAATTTTTAGGAGCAATTCTGCCTTATGATTGGATGGCAGGAGTAGGGTTAGTAACCAAAAGGTTGCTAGTTCAATTCCCCCTCAGGGCACAGCTGTTTGGGCAAGGTACTTAATCCACAATTGCCTCAGTAAACATCCAGCTGTATAAATGGGTAACATGTAAAAAATTGTAATCTATGTAAGTTGCTTTGGATAAGAACATCTGCTAAATACGAATAACATTATAATGTAACTGCAGATTCAACCTGTGGTTAAGTATGGCACTACAGCCAGTTGAGCTAGACAGTCTACACAGCCTTCAAATCTTAAAAAAGCAACCTTGCAAAGTGCTTTATTGTGTATCACTATGCAAGGGACAGATGAAAACCTGTTCTGTTCATTGCTTTTGCTCACCCTTTTACTGCTTTGATTAACAAAAAAAGAAAAACTGCCACATATGATTAAATGGCAATTTTTAAAAACAACTCCTTGCATAACAAAGTATTAATGCGCAGCAGCAAGTCTAAATGATCACAAATATGCCTATAATGGAATAATGGTAACCTATTATGCAAAAAAAGGCTTTTCACAGGAGGGTTCTCACATGCAGGTAAGTTAGTAAAGACGACAGAGACATAGTATTTCAGTTTGAATACAAAGTTTTATTTAACAAATAAGTTAAAACTACAAGTTTACAGGTTATTGCTAGACTCTAAAAAAAAAAAAAAGGAACGGGTGGGCAAGCAATGCCGCCAGAGGACGGGGTAATGGCTGCCACCAGAGAAAACCTGTAGCAGAAATGGTAGGGGATGAGTAGGCTGGCTGCTGGGATTACCTTTGCTGGGAGGAGGAGAGACCAACACACCACACGTGCCCTTGTTCCTGGTGCCTGCTAACACACACGCGGACATATACACACACAGCAAATAGTGATCACAGTAAATGGTGAAATGCACTTTACCACTACAAACACTGCATGCAGTGCGTGAAGGGGGGACCCAGATCCAGCAGCCCGCCCTGCAGTCCAGCAGCTACACTCCCTGATAACTATGTAGGGGGAAAAAAGGGGGAAGATTAATTACAAGCCCAACCAGCTGATTAAAGGGTAAATACAAAGTTAATGTGGAAAATAGTAAAAACAAAGGAAAAAAAAAAAAAAAAAAAAAAAAACACTGGGGCAGCCAGTACACCTAAAATCCGTATATAGCTAAAAATCACACACAACAGGTGGCCACACACACCAACTCAGGCCACTTATAGAGGAAAACCTCGCAAGGCAAAAAAGCTAAACTAAAATCAAAGGAGGCAAAGCAGCAGTGGCAAATCTTCCTAAAGAGGTAAAAAAAATACAATATGCATCACGGTTATACGTTCACATAATAACTACACAACACACATTACCCCCAATTGCCACAAACTCGTGTGCTTGGACCCGTAATCGCCACTTGCGGCTATATTTAGCCTGTGGGCTGGGAAGCATAAAAAAAAAAAAAAAAAAGAACGAAAAACAATATGCTTCCCAGCCCTGGGCTGGGAAGCATATTGTTTTCGTTCTGTTTTATCTTCCCAGCCCACAGGGCTGGGAAGCATATTGTTTTCGTTCTGTTTTTTTGTTTTTTTTTATGCTTCCAAGCCCACAGGGCTGGGAAGCATATTGTTTTCGTTGTTTTTTTTTTTTTTTTTCCTTCTGTTTTTGTACCAGGCCAAACGTATAGAAATATAAGTCCGATTTACACCAAAGTTGGTATGCATGTCTGTTATGACATGAACTTGTGCATGGAAACTTTTGGGGGCCAAGGGCCCCCACCCCGATATTTACAAAAAACCCCTTTTTTAGGGTGTTTTTCTAAGCGATAAGCCTCCTAGGCCGTAAGTCTAGGGAATGTGAAATCTGCTCCTGGATGTAGCCCAAGGGGTCTATTAATCAAATTGCACGGGTTTATGGATATCGGCTATAATTTGCAAGTTACCTGGATCAAAAGTCTACCTGTGCAATTAAATGATGAAAACAGATCTTTCCCACGGCTATAACTCCACAACGGTAAGAGCTATTCACACCAAACCTCGTAGGTTTGTGGCATATGTGCATGTAATTCTGTCATAGAGTTTGCAGATGTGGGGCGAAGCCCCCTCCCAAAAAAATTCTGTAAAAATGATCTCAAAATTGAATTGGAGTTAATGGCAATACTTGCAGTACTGTAGTCTTCCAGAGCGGGGCGCTAGTGGCCGTGTTTTGAAACTCTTGCACAACATTCGGCAGATACAAGATGGCGGAGCAGGCAGACTGTCGCCTCATAAAATTTAAGGTAACTCTGCTCCGAATCTCAAGTTCGGTCTTCTCTGAGAAAAGTACTTATGAAGTTAACGTCCATGCACTTTACAAACGATTACATTCTTCTCCTCAATACACATTGAAAGACTTTCAGTCACCGCGGGGCGAGTCGTGGCGCTACGTTGCTAACTAACTACTGTATCTTGGTAGGACGGTGAAATGAACGAAAGCTCATCTAGGAACTAGGTAAGTGAATGTCCGTGCACTTTATGAACGATTACGTTGTTCTTTTCAATACTCGTGTACCAAGGTTGCTAGGTAGCTGGCTAATATTGTAAATACGTGTGTACATAGAATTTACTTCTCAAACTTAGCTAGCAAGCCAAATTTACGAACGATTACGTTGTTCTTTTCGATACTCGTTGTTTGGCGTCTTAACAACATCGTGTTGTCCCAGCTAAATTTGTAAAACAAAAGCGCCTTTGTTTCGATCTGTTCGAACGAATCTTGATAATTCTGTTTATCCTTGGAATTCTTCTCCTCAATCCACGTTGTGATTCTTAATATCCCTAGCGACTCCGCGCTAGCCAGGTAGGTACTGTATCTTGGTAGGACGGTGAATATGTTGTCATCTTTGTGTCTGCAGTCATCTCATTATTGTATTACCATTCTGTGCCCGTCTAGCGAGCTAGCTAAGTTAATGTGCCTGCACTTTACGAAAGATTTCATTGTTCTTTTCGATACTCCTTATGTAACGTTTCAACATCGCTACAGACTGTCGCCTCATGAAATTTAGGGTAACTCTGCTCCGAATCTCAAGTTCGGTCTTCTGAGAAAAGTACTTAGTAAGTTAACGTCCATGCACTTTACAAACGATTACATTCTTCTCCTCAATACACGTTGAAAGTCTTTCAATCACTGCTATAAAACAGTCGTGGCGCTACGTTGCTAACTAACTGCTGTATATATGACTGCATTCTTCTAACTACTGTATCTTGGTAGGACGGTGAAATGAACGAAAGCTCATCTAGCGAGCTAAGTAAGTGAATGTCCGTGCAGCTAATTTTGTAAAACCACGGCGCCCTTATTCAGGTATGTCGGAACGAATCTCTTTATGACTCAGTGTAAAATAATGCGTGTTGTATCTGTAACTGATAACCTTGTTCACTAGCAAGCTAGATTCCGTTCATCACTGAAATGAAATACCCCTAACTCAGCTGCAGCTGATCTTGTGTTAAATTCTGTTTATCGTTGGAATTCTTCTCCTCGATCCACGTTGTGATTCTTAATATCCCTAGCGACTTAAAATAGCCAGGTAGATATTGTATCTTGGTAGGACGGTGAATATGTTGTCATCTTTGTGTCTGCAGTCATCTCATTATTGTATTACCATTATGTGCCCGTGCTACGAGCTAGCTAAGTTAATGTGCCTGCACTTTACGAAAGATTTCATTGTTCTTTTCACTACGTTTTAACATCGCCAGCTGGCTAATATTTTATATTCGTGTGTACTTAGAATTTACATCTCAAACTTAGCTGGCTAGCTAGCTTAACGATTACGTTGTTATTTTCAACATTCGTCGCATAGCGTTTTAACCGCGCTACACTAATGGTCTCCTCGCTTGTTTAGGTCTGTTTGATCGCATTTTGTTATGACCTGCAATATAAAACAATGCGTGTTGTATCTATAAATGAAAACGTTGTTGAGTACCACGCTAGATTCTGTTCATCACTTAAATTAAATACCCTAAACTCAGCTGCAGCTGATCTTGTGTTAAATTCTGTTTATCATTGGAAAAAGCAGAAACGCTAGATTAGAACATTTTGAAGTGCATGGTTGCTAGGTAGTTTACGCTTCATTTAAAGGTCTGTTTGAACGAATCTTGTTATGACTCACAAAAAAATAATGCGTGTTGTATCTGTACATGAAAACGGAGATGACTAGCAAGCTAGATTCCGTTCATCACTGAAATTAAATACCTTTAACTCAGCTGCAGCTGATCTTTTGTTAAATTCTGTTCATCGTTGGAAAAAGCAGAAACGCGAGATTAGAACATTTTGAATCGCCGTTTTTTCTTGCACCTTTTCAGTATCGTTTTAAATAGGCGAAACAAGATATTATGTTTCTAAAGTTTCTTCCGTCATTCACTGCAATCAGAATGTTTCATAATCTACTTTAATATCAAAAGCTGTTTGCTGATTTGCTACTAGTGTGAATACATTCACGCATTACTTTTCTAAAACCGAAGCGACTTGTTTGTGTAATTGTAAAACCGATTATAGCTGTGATGAAAGGAATGATTTGTGCTGTGTAATTTGAAACTCTTTGTTTAATTGACTCATTGCCCTACCTTGCTACCGAACTAATGTATAAACGATTACATTCCTCTAAGTACTGTATCTTGTTAGGTGGTGAAATGAACGAAAGCTCATCGAGCGAGCTAAGTAAGTGAATGTCCGTGCACTTTATGAACGATTACGTTGTTCTTTTCAATACTCGTGTACTAAGGTTGCTAGTGTAGGGATCGAGCCTACGATTAGTCTTGGAAACGTGGGGCACCAACTATGTAAGGAATAATTAAATGAAACACATGGAATTAAATACAGAATATGGCATCTACCATAGTGGTTAAAGTAAAATATCAGTCTCAGTTTCGTATATCAGTCTCATAAAATATACTAAACTATCAATTTGGAACTTCAATTAATAATTAAATTAATAATCATAATCAAAATTACCACATCAATAGTTAATCTTAATCAAATCACAATATTATCTATTTAGCTAACTAAACAAATAACACTGATAATTCAACTAAGAGGTGAAGGCATTTAGAATTCTGATCAGCAGAGGTTGGCGATATTCATTGCACGTGTAACATTACAACACACACAAGCTTGGAAAAATAATGCATTTATTGAGATATAAAATCAAGTAGCAAAGCACATGTGTCATATGTACAATGAGTGAAACGCGTATGTATTTACACTTGTGTAGATATGAGTGAATGTCTTATGCTAGTGTGTGTGCGTGTCATAGGTGTGTGTTCCTTTGTTCTGAGTCGTGCGTGTGCTGCGCGTGCGCTGCGCGTGCTTGCTGAACACACATGTTCAAAGAACAAAGGAACATGCGTGTGGCGGCGAGTTTGAGTTGGTTATGTGCATGTGTGAGCGAACATCACGTCTGTCTGGTACAGGGTGTGTTCGGACGATTGATAATCGCGAGGTTATTCTGTGCAGAATAAAAGAAGGTACCGGGGTTAGTAAGACGATACGCTGCAAAGACCCAAACGTCTGGTGTGGTATCTTAACTAACGCTGCGCGGTGAATAATGTGTGTGACAAATCAGCTAGGAACAACGCAACATAGCTAGTTACATTACTCGTAATGATCTGAAACACAGTGTACAACATTCATCAATGTAGCTAACAATTGCTTGTTTAGCTATGCAAAGTCCTATGCCCAGAGATGATAGCCTACTGTAGCTCATGAAATGAGGTCCAAATCTTGCGGTTCCGTGGGTGGCCAAGCTCAGGTTTCGTCGTCTGGGAGCCAGGGCTGGTCTGGTTCGGTCTGGATGAGTGTTTCCTTCGGGAGACACGCCACATTGGATCTGGTCGCACCTTTGTCTCCGGCTGGTAGCGAGTTTGTGCTGCTCTTCGTGCGGGCGCTGAAACTCGGCTCTTGCTTTATTGATCTCCGCTAGCAATGCGTCGCTAGCTTGGAGAATCTACGCCAGGACAGGGCCTTTGGCTCGGCTGTCCGTGTCCCATCCGCGTGGTGCGGCCTCCGGGAACGAGAGAGATACGTCCGTCTTTTTCGGACGTCTGGCGCAAGAGAGAGATACGTCCGTCTCCTTCGGACGTATGGGGCGAGAGAAGAAGGTAGTACGTCCGGCTTCTTCGGACGTATAGAGCAAGAGGAAGAAGAGATAGTAAAAGGAATGCACCCAGTTTTTAGTGGCATCGCTGCAGGGGGCAACAAACTGTTTATTGTGGTGGTCCTTGGTTGGGTGAGAGGTCGTAAAACTGCAACATCACTTCCCGTGAGATCGCGTTTCACGTTAAAAGCGATGTATGCGTTATTGTCCGTAAAAAGTTGAACAAATAAAATGAACAAATCTATCTGTGGACGGCGCTGTACCTACACTAGGTAGCTGTGTTTATCGTTGGAAAAGGTGGAAAGTTAGATTAGAACATTTTGAGGTTCACCGTATACGTGACAGTACGGTTGAATTAAATAGGCTACGCAAGATACTATGTTTTCAAAGTTTCTTGCGTTATTCACGGCAATGAAAATGTTTCGTGATGTAGTTTCATACGAGAGAGTGTTTGCTGTTCTGCTAGCATTGTGAATACTGTGACGGAGTGCCGTCACTACGGTTGAGTATGCGCTCTGACTGTCGTATTAAGGAGACTGGCTCTTTGGCGTCGCGGTCAAAGACGTATTTTTGCTGCCTCAAATGCTTCCAAGCCCCAAAGGTGTAAAAGATGCATAACAATTAAACAGTTTTTTTGTGCACAGCATGATTGCATAATCACATTAACACCTTCAGTGCTTTCAAAACAAATTAAACAGCACAATTCAATGACAGACGTATTCGTTTAATCACAGCTATGTTCTGTTTTAAAGTTACACAAATTTAAATGTGTATAAATAATCATCGTGTTGCAATACCAAGCTATGTGCAGATTCTGCGTAAGGAGGACTGTTGTTACATGACACACAGACATGCAGCTGAGTTAAGGGTATTTAATTTCACGAAATCCCAACTAGCGAGCTAGGTAAGTGAATGTCCGTGTACTTTATGAGCGATTACGTCGTTCTTTTCAATACTCGTGGTGTTTTAATAGGAAGGAGAGAAAGTCGTGAAGTTTAGGTCTTTGAACGAATCTTATGACTGTCACTATGAAATAATTCGTGTTGTATCTGTAAATGAAAACGTTCACTAGCAAGCTAGATTCTGTTCATCACTGCAATTAAATACCCTTAATTCAGCTGCAATGATATTTTGTTCAATTCTGTTTATCGTTGTGAAAAAGCAGAAACGCTAGATTGGAACATTTTGAAGTGAATCGTTGCTAGGTAGCTAGGTAGTTTACGCATCATTTAAAGGTCTGTTTGAACGAATCTTGCTATGACTGTCACTATAAAATAATGCGTGTTGTATCTGTAAATGAAAACGTTGTTGAGTACCAAGCTAGATTCTGTTCATCACTGAAATTAAATACTTTTAACTCAGCTGCAGCTGATCTTTTGTTAAATTCTGGTTATTCGTTGGAAAAAGCGGAAACGCTACATTAGAACGTTTTGATTTTCACCGTATACCTTGCCAGTACGGTTGAATTGAATAGGATACGCAAGATAGTATGTTTGCAAAGTTTCTTGCGTTATTCACTGCAATGAAAATGTTTCATGATGTGGTTTAATATGAGGGTGTTTACTGCTTTGCTAGCATTGTGAATACTGTGACAGAGTGCCTTCACTGCGGTTGAGTATGCGCTCTGACTGCCATACTAAGGAGCGTGGCTCTTTGGGGACACGGTCAAAGTCACATGTTTGCCACTTTGGAGACACGGGTTCGAGGCCGGGTGGGGTGACTGCTCAAGTTGTGTTTATCTTTGGAAAAAGCAGAAACGCTAGATCAGAACATTTTGAGCTAAGGGCCATGTTTTCCTGCACCGTGCCAGTATCCTTTTAAATAGGCTGAACAAGATAATATGTTTCTAAAGGTTCTAACCTTATTCACTGCAATCAAAATCTTTCATAATCTGAACCAAAACTCATGAAATTTGGCGTTATTACACACATCAAAAGTTGCGGTCATCGGGATTATCATTAAAGCTTGGACCTGGGTGTGGCTTTTTGGGGCTCCATAGAAAAACTCCCCCTTTGTCAAATGTGTTCACTCCATAGGCCCCCTTTGTCAAATTTTACGCACATGCACCAAACTTGGTAGGCATATTGGTCTACCTAAGATGAACAAATTTCGCAATCACACCCTTAACTCTGCCCAACAGGAAGTTGGTCACTTTGGATTTTGTGCGTTTTCACAGGCGCCGAACTTTCGAATACTCCTCCTAGAGGATTGATCCAATTCATACCAAATTTAGTCAGTATGATGCCAAGACATTCCTGATGCTAAATTGCGAAGGGATTTTTGATATCTTGCATGGTGTTGAAATGGCGAAACAATGAATTCATATGTCTTCGCCACACAAAAAGGGAATTTGTCATAAGTTCTCCATACATTGCTTGATACGGCTCAAACTTCACAGGTTTTTGGTTATGATGGTTATGATGATATCCACATGCCCAGAGTCACACCCTGGTATAGCGCCACCATCTGGCAACAGAAAGAGTGGCTTTTTCAGCCATCTCAGCTCTAGTGCTCCTAGACGGTTCATCGGATTCAATTCAGATTTGGTGTACATGTGGTCACAGATGTCTTGATTTTATTCTGCAAAGGTATTTTTGATACGTTGAACAGCGTAGCCATGGGTAAAGGTTGAATTTGGGCACCTCTGAGCAGTTTTTGACCAGTTTCACCAGTCTGATGAATGACAGGATGCTTAACCAATCAAATGAGTTGTAGCGCGTGGGGTTGTATTTAGGTGCAACGTCATGAATGTAGCCCTTCAGATAGTCGAACAGCGGCCATGTTTGTTAAAGTGTTTTGAGCACGTTAGCAGTGTTGCCAATTCAGCGATTTTGGAGACATTTTGCATGTTTAGCAAAAAAACAAACTCCTTTAATTGTGGTATTGTGTTAATTTGGTGCTTAAGTCAGGGATAACTGCGGACGAACTGTCCCGGTTGGAACATTTTTGACGAGTCGCAGGCAAGCTCAGCTTGAGTCGCGGTGTTGCCAATTCACCCGTGTCGAAAGGCATGTGGCATCCTTACTGAGAAATATTCGCATTCTTACTTTTATGAGAAGCAAACATCGTGTATAGTTACCTCGGTTAATTGTGGTGTTGTGTTAATTTCGTTATTGGGAGGAAGGTTGACGAACTGTGGAAATATTGCACATGGCGCAGGGAAATTCCGCTTCAAGTCGTGGAATTAGCTCCGCAAATGCATTTCACTATACATTTAAGTCTATGCATACGCCTGCGTACAGAGAAAATGTCACAGTTATTCTAAAAAAGCCCACCTGTTCGTGGTACTACTTTTGGCAGATTGCTTGGTTCACGTAAGAATAATTCTGTTGATAAACCCGAGTCCTTTTAGCTGTTGCTATGACCGTGTAGCCTGATGTCATGATCAACAACACTCGTCGATTTAATCACAACATAATTCAATACGAAACACCGCTGTCTCAAACGAACACAATATGTATGGGTGTTTAGTTACTATCAAATTCAGACTGGACGATCATTAAAGCTAATATATTCAAAGGAACGATTAGCATGATATGCTAGCCCACGGTGTGCTGTATGCTCCTTTATCTGACAGCGCATTGAAACGGCTGAGGCTGTAAACACTGTATTTGTATTGGCTTATGTTAGCTGATTTAAAGCCATGACTTCAGGCTATTGTGATGTGGACTGCTAAATGAGCTTCTATTCCAGGACACGACAATTGTAAGTAATAGGAGTATGACGAGTCTGTTTACTGCATGTAGCCTAAGCTGTAGCCAAAGCTTTTGGGGAAAGCAAAAGCATCATGAGCAACAGAGTGTGATGTTAATATTCAAAATGATATAATGGTGCTCAAGACATTATGTAGCTACTCAAAATATGTAGGTAAGTAGGATAACTAGTTAAAATTTTGATTACTGAATGTATTTGTTTCTTTAATGAACTACAGTAACCACACTGTTGCAATGAAGGAAAAGCAAACCCCTGTAGTGTTAGAACAGCATACTCTGGCTGTATTAGAACAAATTGTAGGATGTGCAAATAAGTAACACTGAGTATAAAACAATAGTGTAAGTAGTTTGTTGGTGGTGGTGGTGTGTGTGTGTGTGTGTAACATGAGCAGACATAAGATATATTACATTGTATAGAAGTGTGTAAGTAATTGATATCTGATTGTGAATAAGCAAGCTATTTTGTTAGCTATTTTTTTAGTCAGCATGATGCCAAGACGTTCATGATGCTAAATTACGAAGGGATTATTGATATCTTGATCGGCGTTGCCGTGGCGAGGCGATCAATTAACATGTTACTGCGCTCAAACACAAAATGTGGCATAACTCCGCTGTACATTGTTTGTTTGATTTGGCCCAGACTTCACATGTATGTTCAATTTTGGGGCAAAATCAGATTCACATGCCAATTGTGATTTATTGTCTTATTGCCACCAACTGGCAATCGGACATAAGGCTTATATACCAAATATTTTAGTATTCCTCTAAGAGATACGCAAATGACCATGATTTGTCCTCGTTAGATTTACTTTAATATACTGAGGTCAAACTGTCTTTGTGTTGTTTTTGTGCGCTGTAGTGGTAAATTGATTCAATTTACACAACATGAATGAATCGCTTTCACCAAGTGAAAGTATAACATAAGAATATATTTGTGTCTGGAGTGTGTATCCTCTCCAACCATTTACTAGTCACAAACAGTCATTAGGAACAATAACAAAGTATCTGATGATGCCATAACCCACGCGAGGCTCACACACTCAGTGCAGTTATATTTGGGCCCAAGCACTGAGTCGCTGCTTGCAGTTATATTTATTATTATTATTATTATTATTATTATTATTATTATTATTTTTCCACTTTGGCGGCCTTTTTGAGGTGCTTGCCATGAACGAAAACTCATGAAATTTGGCACACACATCAAAAGTTGCGGTCATCGGGATTATCAAAAGCTTGGACCTGGGTGTGGCACGGGGCTCCATAGCGCCCCCTTTGTCAAATGTGTTCACTGTGGGCGTCCAATTTTACGCACATGCACCAAACTTGGTAGGCATATTGGTCTACCTAAGATGAACAAATTTGCAATCACACCCCTTAACTCTGCCCAACAGGAAGTTGGTCACTTTGGATTTTGTGCGTTTTCACAGGCGCCGAACTTTCGAATACTCCTCCTAGAGGATTGATCCGATTCATACCACATTTAGTCAGTATGATGCCAAGACATTCCTGATGCTAAATTGCGAAGGGATTTTTGATATCTTGCATGGTGTTGAAATGGCGAAACAATGAATTCATATGTCTCGCCACACAAAAAGGGAATTTGTCATAAGTTCTCCATACATTGCTTGATACGGCTCAAACTTCACAGGTTTTTGGTTATGATGGTTATGATGATATCCACATGCCCAGAGTCACACCCTGGTATAGCGCCACCATCTGGCAACAGAAAGAGTGGCTTTTTCAGCCATCTCAGCTCTAGTGCTCCTAGACGGTTCATCGGATTCAATTCAGATTTGGTGTACATGTGGTCACAGATGTCTTGATTTTATTCTGCAAAGGTATTTTTTGATACGTTGAACAGCGTAGCCATGGGTAAAGGTTGAATTTGGGCACCTCTGAGCAGTTTTTGACCAGTTTCACCAGTCTGATGAATGACAGGATGCTTAACCAATCAAATGAGTTGTAGCGTGGGGTTGTATTTAGGTGCAACGTCATGAATGTAGCCCTTCAGATAGTCGAACAGCGGCCATGTTTGTTAAAGTGTTTTGAGCACGTTAGCAGTGTTGCCAATTCAGCGATTTTGGAGACATTTTGCATGTTTAGTAAAAACAAACTCCTTTAATTGTGGTATTGTGTTAATTTGGTGCTTAAGTCAGGGATAACTCATGACGAACTGTCCCGGTTGGAACATTTTTGACGAGTCGCAGGCAAGCTCAGCTTGGAGTCGCGGTGTTGCGAACTCACCCATGTCGGAAGGCATTTCTGAGCATCCTTACTTTTATGAGAAGCAAACATCGTGTATAGTTACCTCGGTTAATTGTGGTGTTGTGTTAATTTCGTTATTGGGAGGAAGGTTGACGAACTGTGGAAATATTGCACATGGCGCAGGGAAATTCCGCTTCAAGTCGTGGAATTAGCTCCGCAAATGCATTTCACTATACATTTAAGTCTATGCATACGCCTGCGTGCGTACAGAGAAAATGTCACAGTTAATCATAAAAAGCCCACCTGTTCGTGGTACTACTTTTGGCAGATTGCTTGGTTCACGTAAGAATAATTCTGTTGATAAACCCGAGTCCTTTTAGCTGTTGCTATGACCGTGTAGCCTGATGTCATGATCAACAACACTCGTCGATTTAATCACAACATAATTCAATACGAAACACCGCTGTCTCAAACGAACACAATATGTATGGGTGTTTAGTTACTATCAAATTCAGACTGGACGATCATTAAAGCTAATATATTCAAAGGAACGATTAGCATGATATGCTAGCCCACGGTGTGCTTTATGCTCCATTATCTGACAGCGCATTGAAACGGCTGAGGCTGTAACATTAGGTATATTGTACTGTATTTGCTGGCTTATGTTAGCTGATTTAAAGCCATGACTTCAGGCTATTGTGATGTGGACTGCTAAATGAGCTTCTATTCCAGGACACGACAATTGTAAGTAATAGTAGTATGACGAGTCTGTTTACTGCATGTAGCCTAAGCTGTAGCCTAAGCTTTTGGGGAAAGCAAAAGCATCATGAGCAACAGAGTGTGATGTTAATATTCAAAATGATATAATGGTGCTCAAGACATTATGTAGCTACTCAAAATATGTAGGTAAGTAGGATAACTAGTTAAAATTTTGATTACTGAATGTATTTGTTTCTTTAATGAACTACAGTAACCACACTGTTGCAATGAAGGAAAAGCAAACCCCTGTAGTGTTAGAACAGCATACTCTGGCTGTATTAGAACAAATTGTAGGATGTGCAAATAAGTAACACTGAGTATAAAACAATAGTGTAAGTAGTTTGTTGTTGGTGGTGGTGTGTGTGTGTGTGTAACATGAGCAGACATAAGATATATTACATTGTATAGAAGTGTGTAAGTAATTGATATCTGATTGTGAATAAGCAAGCTATTTTGTTAGCTATTTTTTAGTCAGCATGATGCCAAGACGTTCATGATGCTAAATTACGAAGGGATTATTGATATCTTGATCGGGCGTTGCCGTGGCGAGGCGATCAATTAACATGTTACTGCGCTCAAACACAAAATGTGGCATAACTCCTCTGTACATTGTTTGATTTGGCCCAGACTTCACATGTATGTTCAATTTTGGGGCAAAATCAGATTCACATGCCAATTGTGATTTATTGTCTTATTGCCACCAACTGGCAATCGGACATAAGGCTTATATACCAAATATTTTAGTATTCCTCTAAGAGATACGCAAATGACCATGATTTGTCCTCGTTAGATTTACTTTAATATACTGAGGTCAAACTGTCTTTGTGTTGTTTTGTGCGCTGTAGTGGTAAATTGATTCAATTTACACAACATGAATGAATTGCTTTCACCAAGTGAAAGTATAACATAAGAATATATTTGTGTCTGGAGTGTGTATCCTCTCCAACCATTTACTAGTCACAAACAGTCATTAGGAACAATAACAAAGTATCTGATGATGCCATAACCCACGCGAGGCTACACACTCAGTGCTTGGGGTTCATCGCTGCTGTTCATCGCTGCTTGCAGCTATATTTATTATTATTATTATTATTATTTTATTATTATTATTCCACTTTGGCGGCCTTTTTGAGGTGCTTGCCATGCACGAAAACTCATGAAATTTGGCACACACATCAGAAGTTTGCGGAATCGGGGATTATCAAAAGCTTGGACCTGGGTGTGGCATGGGGGGCTCCATAGCGCCCCCTTTGTCAAATGTGTTCACTGTGGGCGTCCAATTTTACGCACATGCACCAAACTTGGTAGGCATATTGGTCTACCTAAGATGAACAAATTTCGCAATCACACCCTTAACTCTGCCCAACAGGAAGTTGGTCACTTTGGATTTTGTGCGTTTTCACAGGCGCGCGAACTTTCGAATACTCCTCCTAGAGGATTGATCCGATTCATACCAAATTTAGTCAGTATGATGCCAAGACATTCCTGATGCTAAATTGCGAAGGGATTTTTGATATCTTGCATGGTGTTGAAATGGCGAAACAATGAATTCATATGTCTCGCCACACAAAAAGGGAATTTGTCATAAGTTCTCCATACATTGCTTGATACGGCTCAAACTTCACAGGTTTTTGGTTATGATGGTTATGATGATATCCACATGCCCAGAGTCACACCCTGGTATAGCGCCACCATCTGGCAACAGAAAGAGTGGCTTTTTCAGCCATCTCAGCTCTAGTGCTCCTAGACGGTTCATCGGATTCAATTCAGATTTGGTGTACATGTGGTCACAGATGTCTTGATTTTATTCTGCAAAGGTATTTTTTGATACGTTGAACAGCGTAGCCATGGGTAAAGGTTGAATTTGGGCACCTCTAAGCAGTTTTTGACCAGTTTCACCAGTCTGATGAATGACAGGATGCTTAACCAATCAAATGAGTTGTAGCGTGGGGGTTGTATTGAGGTGCAACGTCATGAATGTAGCCCTTCAGATAGTCGAACAGCGGCCATGTTTGTTAAAGTGTTTTGAGCACGTTAGCAGTGTTGCCAATTCAGCGATTTTGGAGACATTTTGCATGTTTAGTAAAAAACAAACTCCTTTAATTGTGGTATTGTGTTAATTTGGTGCTTAAGTCAGGGATAACTGCGGACGAACTGTCCCGGTTGGAACATTTTTGACGAGTCGCAGGCAAGCTCAGCTTGGAGTCGCGGTGTTGCGAACTCACCCATGTCGGAAGGCATTTCGCATCCTTACTTTTATGAGAAGCAAACATCGTGTATAGTTACCTCGGTTAATTGTGGTGTTGTGTTAATTTCGTTATTGGGAGGAAGGTTGACGAACTGTGGAAATATTGCACATGGCGCAGGGAAATTCGCTTCAAGTCGTGGAATTAGCTCCGCAAATGCATTTCACTATACATTTAAGTCTATGCATACGCCTGCGTGCGTACAGAGAAAATCTCACAGTTAATCTAAAAAAGCCCACCTGTTCGTGGTACTACTTTTGGCAGATTGCTTGGTTCACGTAAGAATAATTCTGTTGATAAACCCGAAGTCCTTTTAGCTGTTGCTATGACCGTGTAGCCTGATGTCATGATCAACAACACTCGTCGATTTAATCACAACATAATTCAATACGAAACACCGCTGTCTCAAACGAACACAATATGTATGGGTGTTTAGTTACTATCAAATTCAGACTGGACGATCATTAAAGCTAATATATTCAAAGGAACGATTAGCATGTTATGCTAGCCCACGGTGTGCTTTATGCTCCAGTATCTGACAGCGCATTGAAACGGCTGAGGCTGTAACACTGTATTTGCTGGCTTATGTTAGCTGATTTAAAGCCATGACTTCAGGATATTGTGATGTGGACTGCTAAATTAGCTTCTATTCCAGACAATAGTACGACAATTGTAAGTAATAGTAAGCTATGACGAGTCTGTTTACTGCATGTACTGCAACCAACCAAATAAAAATTCACAGTGGTTGTGTTCACATTGCAATTAAGTGGTTTACAATTTACGCACTCGCTTATGAAGGTTGAACTGCACAAAATGTTTAGAATATGAGCATTATGACTTACATGCCAAAACGATGTCCTTGTAGAGACTACTTGATACACAAGAACTGATACTTGCAATGTTTAAAAGTGTTTAAAACGATTTTAGGACATGCATGTTAAGTAAGGACAATGTCTTAAAATGAGATATGACATACAATTCAGCATCCTGCATAGAAATTAAGAAAATTTGTGAGATGCATATTTACACACCACACAGAAGGCGTTATGGTAATATTGCAGGTTACATGAACAGGTGTTGTGTTAGTGTATGTAGTCTTTGAACATAATGACATTTGCATGTGAAACAGTTTTCTTTTGTTGTTGTTGCAGTTAGTTTTATTTGGAATCATGACAATGATGTCTGTATTGTCCAAAGACACACGTGAACATTAATATAAGAGTAATATTTGTGTTTGTTTGCCAATACCACACCAAGTGTTTGGTCATATTTTGTGGTTATGTGGTGTTGGTGGGAAATTTTAAGAAATTGCACATAAGAATTTAGCCACTTTTATAAGCAAGGGCACTGCAAGGAGTTGAACCCCGTTCCAGTAATATGGAAGTACCACTAGCAGTGCCTTTTGCTTTTTATGGCTTTTGGGGGAAAGCAAAACCATCGTGAGCAACAGAGTGTGATGTTAATAGTCAAAATGATATAATGGTGCTCAAGACATTATGTAGCTACTCAAAATATGTAGGTAAGTAGGATAACTAGTTAAAATTTTGATTACTGAATGTATTTGTTTCTTTAATGAACTACAGTAACCACACTGTTGCAATAAAGGAAAACCAAACCCCTGTAGTGTTAGAACAGCATACTCTGGCTGTATTAGAACAAATTGTAGGATGTGCAAATAAGTAACACTGAGTATAAAAAAATAGTGTAAGTAGTTTGTTGTTGGTGGTGGTGTGTGTGTGTGTAACATGAGCAGACATAAGATATATTACATTGTATAGAAGTGTGTAAGTAATTGATATCTGATTGTGAATAAGCAAGCTGTTAGTTTTGTTAATATCATGAGCATGGAGTGTATGCGTGCAAGCATGGATTGAAAACAAATCAAGTTAGTGTTGCAGTTAGTAGCTTTTTTTTTGTTAAAGAAATAAAAAAAAGTCCTAAACTATCTGGAAATTATTAGTTTTGTTAATAACATGAACATGGAGTGTATGTACAAATCAAGTTAGTATTGTAGTTAGTAGCTTTTTTTTTTTTTTTTTTTTTTTTTTTTTTTTTTAAGAAAAAGGAAAAGTCCTGAACTACCTGGAAATGCGTACCATGTCAGCGCTACAACAGTGAGCATTTCATTTATCACCACACCATTCAGGTATTTGTACCTATGTAGCTGTGAACAGAACACTAAGCAACTGTTAGGATCTGCTATTGGTTTAATAAGGATCCAGAAAACAGTGAATCACTGCTATCATGGTCCTTATTTCCTTCACCAATAAGGCAGACTAAAGCTGGAAGTACCTAGTATGTTGTTACCTGTTACTGCTACAAGAGTCAACATCTATCAAGTATTTGTACCTATGTTGCTGTGAACAGAACACAAAGCAACTGTTAGGATCTGCTATTGGTTTAATAAGGATCCAGAAAACAGTGAATCACTGCTATCATGGTCCTTATCTCCTTCACCAATAAGGCAGACTAAAGCTGGAAGTACCTAGTACGTTGTTACCTGTTACTGCTACAAGAGTCAACATCTATTTATTATGTTAAGGGTCAACTACTGACTTACAAAGGTGCAGAGAATGGCCTCATGGGTACTGAAGTACACTGGCAAGACTGTTGCCTGTACACAATAAATGCATGTTCTATTTACATATACATGATCAAGTAATGTACCTGCCTCTGTAGTGGGGTCTGAAACCTGCTGTACATAACCTTTGGCTGCCATGAAGTTAGTAAGGGAGTTGGATTTCAAAGCATCTTCATTGAAATCTCCCATAATAACTATGTTATCGCACATGAGCGACAACTTGTCCACCAAGCGTCCCAGATGGTGTTTAAATAGTGTTACAGGATATGTCTGAGGCCTGTAGATCACCACCAAAATAATGTTCATGTCACTAAAGTGAATCACTGAACATTCTAAATTCACATCTGGAATCAAATGGCAATTACATACCAATCCAGATTTGGTGTACATGCCAACTCCACCATGCTGTTGTTTACGCAAGACATCAAAATGGCAATTATCCTGAGAATAAGCCAAACACCGTGGGCTACTATGGAACTCATAGTCACCTATATTAACACTTTCAGTAGCAAAAGCAGCAGGTAGCCATGTTTCTGTTACAGCGAAGTAGTGGGGAGTAGAGGTTGAACACAAGCTTTTAAATCCTCCACATGTCCACGTAAACTCTGAACATTTAATAAATATACGGAAAAAGTGGTGGACAAAGGTTTAGCAAAACCACTATGACACAAAAAACGTGGCATTTCTTTAATTGCGTGCTGAACATTCTCTTTGCAGTAAATTGATCGGCGTTGCCGTGGCGAGGCGATCAATTAACATGTTACTGCGCTCAAACACGAAATGTGGCATAACTTTGATGTACATTGTTTGATTTGGCCCAGACTTCACATGTATGTTCAATTATGGGGCAAAATCAGATGCACATGCCAATTGTGATTCATTGTCATAGCGCCACCAACTGCCAATGGGAAGTAAGGCTTATATACCAAATATTTTAGTATTCCTCTAAGAGATATGCAAATGACCATGATTTGTCCTCATTAGATTTACTTTAATATACTGAGGTCAAACTGTCTTTGTGTTGTTTTGTGCAATGTACTGGTAAATTGATTCAATTTACACAACATAAATGAATTGCCCTCACTAAGTGAAAGTATAACATAAGAATATATTTGTGTCTTGAGTGTGTATCCTCTACAATCATTTACTAGTCACAAACAGTCATCAGGAACAATAACAAAGTATCTGATGATGCCATAACCCACATCACAACACCCTTGGTGCTTGGGCCCGTTCATCGCTGCTTGCAGCTATATTTAGGGCCCAAGCACTGAGTGTGCGAAGGGCCCTATTGTATCCGTTGGCGTTAGGGCCCAAGCAGGGCCCAAGCACTGAGTAAAGAGGCCCAAGCACTGAGTATCCGTTGGGGTTATTACTATTCTTATTATTATTATTATTATTATTATTATTATTATTATTATTATTATTATTTTTCCACTTTGGCGGCCTTTTTGAGGTGCTTGCCATGAACGAAAACTCATGAAATTTGGCACACACATCAAAAGTTGCGGTCATCGGGGATTATCAAAAGCTTGGACCTGGGTGTGGCACGGGGCTTAATAGCGCCCCCTTTGTCAAGTGTGTTCACTGTGGCGTCCACTTTTACGCACATGCACCAAACTTGGTGGGCATATTGGTCTACCTAAAAGAACAATTTTACAATCACTCCCCTTAACTCTGCCCAACAGGAAGTTGGTCACTTTGGATTTTGTGCGTTTTTTTTAGATTAACTTTGAATACTCCTCCTAGAGGATTCATCCGATTCATACTAAATTTGGTCAGTATGAGTGAGCCAAGATTCATGCTGCTAAATTACGAAGGGATTATTGATATC
Organism: Megalops atlanticus; assembly: GCA_019176425.1. Classification (NCBI taxonomy): domain Eukaryota; kingdom Metazoa; phylum Chordata; class Actinopteri; order Elopiformes; family Megalopidae; genus Megalops; species Megalops atlanticus. The sequence goes on along the minus strand of CM032879.1, from coordinate 1,574,751 downwards.
TTGATCGGCGTTGCCATGGCGAGGCGATCAATTAACATGTTACTGCACTCAAACAGGAAATGTGGCATGACTTTGATGTACATTGTTTGATTTGGCCCAGAGTATTAAAGTTCGCTGACTGTGAAAACGCACAAAATCCAAAGTGACCAACTTCCTCACGATGTTTGCGGAGTTAAAAGTGTGATTGCGAAATTTGTTCATCTTAGGTAGACCAATATGCCCACCAAGTTTGGTGCATCTGCGTAAAAGTGGACGCCCACAGTGAACAGTTTGACAAAGGGGGCGCTATTAAGCCCCGTGCCAACCCAACACCATTTTTGATAAAGGAGTTTGTTTTTTCACTAAATTGCAATGTGTGTGCCAAATTTGAATTGGAACACTGCATGCCAGGCACCTCAAAAAGGACACCAAAGTCGGAAAATAATAATAAAAATATAGCTGCAAGCAGCGATGAACGGGCACCTAAATACTGACACAAGGGTGTACAACTCATTTGATTATGGCATCATCAGCATCGTTATTGTTCGATGACTGTTTATGACTAGTAAAAGGTTGTAGAGGATACACACTCAAGACACAAATATATTCTTATGTTATACTTTCACTTAGTGAAGGCAATTCATTCATGTTGTGTAAATTGAATCAATTTACCAGTAGAATACACAAAACAACACAAAGACAGTTTGACCTCAGAATATTAAAGTAAATCTAATCAGGACAAATCCGGTCATAGTATCTCTTAGAGGTATACTAACATATTTGGAATATAAACCTTACTTCCAATTGCCAGTTGGTGGCGCTATGACAATAAATCACAATTGGGCATGTGTATCTGATTTTGCCCCATAATTGAACATACATGTGAAGTTTGGGCCAAATCAAACAATGTATGGCACAGTGATGCCACATTTTGTGTTTGAGCGCAGTAACATGTTAATTGATCGCCTCGCCACGGCAACGCCGATCAAGATATCAATAATCCCTTCGTAATTTAGCATCATGAACGTCTTGGCATCATGCTGACTAAAAATAGCTAACAAAATCTTGATTATTCACAATCAGATATCAATTAGTACACACTTCTATACAATGTAATATATCTTATGTCTGCTCAGTGACCAACACACCACCACCACCAACAACAAACTACTTACACTATTGTTTTATACTTTGTTACTTATTTTACATAGACCAATTTGTTCTAATACAGCCAGAGTATGCTGTTCTAACACTACAGGGGTTTGCTTTTCCTTCATTTGCAACAGTGTGGTTACTGTAGTTCATTAAACAAACAAAACCATGCAGTAATCAAAATTTTAACTAGTTATCCTACTTACCTACATATTTTGAGTTTGAGTGCAGTAACATGCTAATTGATCAAAAAGGCAACAAAACAAATCAAAATATCAATAATCCCTTTGCAATTTAGCATCATGAACATCTTGGGTCATGCTAACCAAAATTTAGTATGAATCGCATCAATCCTCTAGGAGGAGCATTGAAAAATTTGTTATAAATACCTCACTTCCTGCTGTCAGTAGGTGGCGCTATGACAATGAATCAAAATTGGTGTGTGTGTGAGATTGTGCCCCATCATATTTACCTACATATTTTGAGTAGCTACATAATGTCTTGAGCACCATTATATCATTTTGACTATTAACATCACACTCTGTTGCTCACGATGGTTTTGCTTTCCCCCAAAAGCCATAAAAAGCAAAAGGCACTGCTAGTGGTACTTCCATATTACTGGAACGGGTTCAACTCCTTGCAGTGCCCTTGCTTAAAAAAAGTGGCTAAATTCTTATGTGCAATTTCTTAAAATTTCCCACCAACACCACATAACCACAAAATATGACCAAACACTTGGTGTGGTATTGGCAAACAAACACAAATATTACTCTTATATTAATGTTCACGTGTGTCTTTGGACAATACAGACATCATTGTCATGATTCCAAATAAAACTAACTGCAACAACAACAAAAGAAAACTGTTTCACATGCAAATGTCATTATGTTCAATGACTACATACACTAACACAACACCTGTTCATGTAACCTGCAATATTACCATAACGCCTTCTGTGTGGTGTGTAAATATGCATCTCACAAATTTTCTGAATTTCTATGCAGGATGCTGAATTGTATGTAATATCTCATTTTAAGACATTGTCCTTACTTAACATGCGTGTGCTAAAATCGTTTTAAACACTTTTAAACATTGCAAGTATCAGTTCTTGTGTATCAAGTAGTCTACAAGGACATCGTTTTGGCATGTAAGTCATAATGCTCATATTCTAAACATTTTGTGCACTTCAACCTTCATCCTTCATGCGTAAATTGTAAAGTTAATTGCAATGTGAACAGAACCACTGTGAATTTTTATTTGGTTGGTTGCTTTGGTTTGGTTTGGTTTTTTTTTTACACTGCATGTTCAATGTCATCACTAATTCATTGATCAAAAGAAAATACAAATACAAAAAAGTTACACATCATAACGCGAGGTCACTCATGATGTGCCTGGGACAGCATTGACTTGCCTTTAACTATCCCCCAAAAGTGAGGCTACAGCTTAGGCTACATGCAGTAAACAGACTCGTCATACTACTTACAATTGTCGTGTACTGGAATAGAAGCTAATTTAGCAGTCCACATCACAATAGCCTGAAGTCATGGCTTTAAATCAGCTAACATAAGCCAGTAAATACAAGCATAGCTAATGTTACAGCCTCAGCCGTTTCAATGCGCTGTCAGATACTGGAGCATAAAGCACACCGTGGGCTAGCATAACATGCTAATCGTTCCTTTGAATATATTAGCTTTAATGATCGTCCAGTCTGAATTTGATAGTAACTAAACACCCATACATATTGTGTCGTTTGAGACAGCGGTGTTTCGTATTGAATTATGTTGTGATTAAATCGACGAGTGTTGTTGATCATGACATCAGGCTACACGGTCATAGCAACAGCTAAAAGGACTCGGGTTTATCAACAGAATTATTCTTACGTGAACTAAGCAATCTGCCAAAAGTAGTACCACGAACAGGTGGGCTTTTTAGAATAACTGTGACATTTTCTCTGTACGCAGGCGTATGCATAGACTTAAATGTATAGTGAAATGCATTTGCGGAGCTAATTCCACGACTTGAAGCGGAATTTCCCTGCGCCATGTGCAATATTTCCACAGTTCGTCAACCTTCCTCCCAATAACGAAATTAACACAACACCACAATTAACCGAGGTAACTATACACGATGTTTGCTTCTCATAAAAGTAAGGATGCGAAATGCCTTCCGACATGGGTGAGTTCGCAACAGAGCGACTCCAAGCTGAGCTTGCCTGCGACTCGTCAAAATGTTCCAACCGGGACAGTTCGTCCGCAGTTATCCCTGACTTAAGCACCAAATTAACACAATACCACAATTAAAGGAGTTTGTTTTTTTACTAAACATGCAAAATGTCTCCAAAATCGGTGAATTGGCAACACTGCTAACGTGCTCAAAACACTTTAACAAACATGGCCGCTGTTCGACTATCTGAAGGGCTACATTCATGACGTTGCACCTAAATACAACCCCACGCTACAACTCATTTGATTGGTTAAGCATCCTGTCATTCATCAGACTGGTGAAACTGGTCAAAAACTGTTTAGAGGTGCCCAAATTCAACCTTTGCCCATGGCTACGCTGTTCAACGTATCAAAAAATACCTTTGCAGAATAAAATCAAGACATCTGTGACCACATGTACACCAAATCTGAATTGAATCCGATGACCCGTCAAGGAGCACTAGAGCTGAGATGGCTGAAAAAGCCACTCTTTCTGTTGCCAGATGGTGGCGCTATACCAGGGTGTGACTCTGGGCATATGGATATCATCATAACCATCATAACCAAAAACCTGTGAAGTTTGAGCCGTATCAAACAATGTATGGAGAACTTATGACAAATTCCCTTTTTGTGTGGCGAGACATATAAATTCATTGTTTTGCCATTTCAACACCATGCAAGATATCAAAAATCCCTTCGCAATTTAGCATCAGGAATGTCTTGGCATCATACTGACTAAATTTGGTATGAATCGGATCAATCCTCTAGGAGGAGTATTCGAAAGTTCGGCGCCTGTGAAAACGCACAAAATCCAAAGTGACCAACTTCCTGTTGGGCGGAGTTAAGGGGTGTGATTGGGAAATTTGTTCATCTTAGGTAGACCAATATGCCTACCAAGTTTGGTGCATGTGCGTAAAATTGGACGCCCACAGTGAACACATTTGACAAAGGGGGCGCTATCGAGCCCCCATGCCACACCCAGGTCCAAGCTTTTGATAAACCCCGATTCACGCAACTTCTGATGTGTGTGCCAAATTTCATGAGTTTTCGTGCATGCCAAGCACCTCAAAAAGGCCACCAAAGTCGGAAAATAATAATAATAATAATAATCACAACGGATACAAGGCCCAATCGCACACTCAGTGCTTGGGCCCTAAATATAGCTGCAAGCAGCGATGAACGGGCCCAAGCACTGAGTGTGTAGCCTCGCGTGGGTTATGGCATCATCAGATACTTTGTTATTGTTCCTAATGACTGTTTGTGACTAGTAAATGGTTGGAGAGGATACACACTCCAGACACAAATATATTCTTGTTATACTTTCACTTGGTGAAAGCAATTCATTCATGTTGTGTAAATTGAATCAATTTACCACTACAGCGCACAAAACAACACAAAGACAGTTTGACCTCAGTATATTAAAGTAAATCTAACGAGGACAAATCATGGTCATTTGCGTATCTCTTAGAGGAATACTAAAATATTTGGTATATAAGCCTTATGTCCGATTGCCAGTTGGTGGCAATAAGACAATAAATCACAATTGGCATGTGAATCTGATTTTGCCCCAAAATTGAACATACATGTGAAGTCTGGGCCAAATCAAACAATGTACAGAGGAGTTATGCCACATTTTGTGTTTGAGCGCAGTAACATGTTAATTGATCGCCTCGCCACGGCAACGCCCGATCAAGATATCAATAATCCCTTCGTAATTTAGCATCATGAACGTCTTGGCATCATGTTGACTAAAAAAATAGCTAACAAAATAGCTTGCTTATTCACAATCAGATATCAATTACTTACACACTTCTATACAATGTAATATATCTTATGTCTGCTCATGTTACACACACACACACCACCACCAACAACAAACTACTTACACTATTTTTTTATACTCAGTGTTACTTATTTGCACATCCTACAATTTGTTCTAATACAGCCAGAGTATGCTGTTCTAACACTACAGGGGTTTGCTTTTCCTTCATTGCAACAGTGTGGTTACTGTAGTTCATTAAAGAAACAAATACATTCAGTAATCAAAATTTTAACTAGTTATCCTACTTACCTACATATTTTGAGTAGCTACATAATGTCTTGAGCACCATTATATCATTTTGAATATTAACATCACACTCTGTTGCTCATGATGGTTTTGCTGTCCCCAAAAGCCATAAAAAGCAAAAGGCACTGGTAGTGGTACTTCCATATTACTAAACAGATTCAACTCCTTGCAGTGCCCTTGCTTATAAAAGTGGCTAAATTGTGCAATTTCTTAAAATTTCCCACTGGAACATAACCACAAAATATGACCAACCACTTGGTGTGGGATTGGCAAACAAACACAAATATTACTCTTATATTAATGTTCACGTGTGTCTTTGGACAATACAGACATCATTGTCATGATTCCAAATAAACCTAACTACAACAACAGCAAAAGACAACTGTTTCACATGCAAATGTCATTATGTTCAAAGACTACATACACTAACACATAAAGCACACCGTGGGCTAGCATAACATGCTAATCGTTCCTTTGAATATATTAGCTTTAATGATCATCCAGTCTCAATTTGATAGTAACTAAACACCCATACATATTGTGTTCGTTTGAGACAGCGGTGTTTCGTATTGAATCATGTTGTGATTAAATCGACCAGTGTTGTTGATCATGACATCAGGCTATACGGTCATAGCAACAGCTAAAAGGATTCGGGTTTATCAACAGAATTATTCTTACGTGAACCAAGCAATCTGCCAAAAGTAGTACCACGAACAGGTGGGCTTTTTAGATTAACCGTGAGATTTTCTCTCTGCACGCAGGCGTATGCATAGACTTAAATGTATAGTGAAATGCATTTGCGGAGCTAATTCCACGACTTGAAGCGGAATTTCCCTGCTCCATGTGCAATATTTCGACAGTTCGTCAACCTTCCTCCCAATAACGAAATTAACACAACACCACAATTAACCGAGGTAACTATACAAGATGTTTGCTTCTGATAAAAGTAAGGATGCGAAATGCCTTCCGACACGGGTGAGTTCACAACACCGCGACTCAAAGCTGAGCTTGCCTGCGACTCGTCAAAAATGTTCCAACCGGGACAGTTCGTCCGCAGTTATCCCTGACTTAAGCACCAAATTAACACAATACCACAATTAAAGGAGTTTGTTTTTTTACTAAACATGCAAAATGTCTCCAAAATCGGTGAATTGGCAACACTGCTAACGTGCTCAAAACACTTTAACAAACATGGCCGCTGTTCGACTATCTGAAGGGGTACATTCATGACGTTGCACCTCAATACAACCCCCACGCTAAAACTCATAATTTGATTGGTTACGTATCCTGTCATTCATCAGACTGGTGAAACTGGTCAAAAACTGTTTAGAGGTGCCCAAATTCAACCTTTACCCATGGCTACGCTGTTCAACGTATCAAAAAATACCTTTGCAGAATAAAATCAAGACATCTGTGACCACATGTACACCAAATCTGAATTGAATCCGATGAACCGTCTAGGAGCACTAGAGCTGAGAAGGCTGAAAAAGCCACTCTTTCTGTTGCCAGATGGTGGCGCTATACCAGGGTGTCACTCTGGGCATGTGGATATCATCACAACCATCATAACCAAAAACCTGTGAAGTTTGAGCCGTATCAAGCAATGTATGGAGAACTTATGACAAATTCCCTTTTTGTGTGGCGAGACATATAAATTCATTGTTTCGCCATTTCAACACCATGCAAGATATCAAAATCCCTTCGTAATTTAGCATCAGGAATGTCTTGGCATCATACTGACTAAATTTGGTATGAATCGGATCAATCCTCTAGGAGGACTATTCGAAAGTTCGGCGCCTGTGAAAACGCACAAAATCCAAAGTGACCAACTTCCTGTTGGGCGGAGTTAAAGGGTGTGATTGGGAAATTTGTTCATCTTAGGTAGACCAATATGCCTACCAAGTTTGGTGCATGTGCGTAAAATTGGACGTCCACAGTGAACACATTTGACAAAGGGGGCGCTATCGAGACCCCGTGCCACACCCAGGTCCAAGGTTTTGATAAACCCCGATTCACGCAACTTCTGATGTGTGTGCCAAATTTCATGAGTTTTCGTGCATGCCAAGCACCTCAAAAAGGCCTCCAAAGTTGAAAAATAATAATAATAATAACTAGAGGTCGCAGGCTACCTCAAATGCTTCCAAGCCCCAAAGGTGCAAAAAGATACATAACAATTAAACAGTTTTTTTATGCACAGCATGATTCCATAATTGCATTAACACCTTCAGTGCTTTCAAAACAGCACAAGTCAATGATGGCATACATTCATTTAATCACAGGTATATTGTGATTCATAGTTACACAAATGTAAATGTAATAATAATCATCTTGTTGCAATACCAAGTCACGTGCAGATTCTACATAAAGAGGACTGTTGTTACATGACACACAGACTACTTTCTTCCAATACATTTTACCATATTAAATGAGGTACACTTTGTTTTAAAGTTTCAGAAGTAGAATCTATGTACACAAGCATTTAAAATATAAGCAAGATAGCCAGCAACCTAGCACCGCTTTCATATATTAAACTACACTACAGAAGGCACGCCGGTTAGAGTGAATAAAGCAAAAAGAGTGCAACAACTTGCTTACCATATTAGGATATTCTGGGTTATTCAATACCAGCTTACGTAGACTCTTCACTCTGAACAAGTCGCTCCGTCGATAATGCATGCGCTCCTTTCTTTAAATACGTTCTTCCATAACAAGCGCGCTTCGGTTTTACAAAAGCAATTCATCAATGTATTCACAATACACACACCAGCAAACACCCTTTGATAATAAACAACGTTATGAAGCATTTTCATTGCAGTGAATAACGCAAGAAACTTTGGAAACATAGTATCTTCCTTAGCTTATTTAATTCAACCGTATTGTCAGGTATACGGTGAACCTCAAAATGTTCTAATGTAGCGTTTCTGCTTTTTGAGATTTCGTTCATTTCACCGTCCTAACAAGATTCAGTAGAGGAATGTAATCGTTTACACATTAGTTAGCTAGCAAGGTAGGGCAATGAGTCGGCGAAAACGCTACGCAAGTATTGAAAAGAACAACGAAATCGTTCGTAAAGTGCAGGCACATTAACTTAGCTAGCTCGCTAGATTTGCACAGAATGGTAATACAATAATGAGATGATTGCAGACACAAAGATGACAACATATCCACCGTCCTACCAAGATACAGCAGCTTCCTGGCTAGCGCAGAGACACTACGAGATATTAAGAATCACAACGTGTATTGAGGACAAGAATGTAATCGTTTGTAAAGTGCATGGACGTTACCTTAATAAGTACTTTTCTCAGTTGAAGACCAAAATTCAGATTTGTTGCATAGGAAACCCTAAATTTTATGCGGTGCCTCTGTTCGGTCGCCGCCATGTTCCGTCTCCCAACTCTTGTATAAGAATTACATTTTCAAAACCTGAAAATGTTCTAATCTAAAGTTTCGACTTTTTCCAAACACAATTTGAGCAGTCACCCCAGCCGGCCTCGAACCCGTGTGTCCAAAGTAGCAAACATGTGACTTTGACCGCGACGCCAAAGAGCCAGTCTCCCTGATACGACAGTCAGAGCGCATACTCAACCGTAGTGACGGCACTCCGTCCCAGTATTCACAATGCTAGCAGAACAGCAAACACTCTCTCGTATGAAACTACATCATTGCCGTGAATAACGCAAGAAACTTTGGAAACATAGTATCTTGCTTAGCCTATTTAATTCAACCGTACTGTCACGTATACGGTGAACCTCAAAATGTTCTAATCTAACGTTTCCACCTTTTCCAACGATAAACAGAGCTACCTAGCAACCTTAGTACACGAGTATTGAAAAGAACAACGTAATCGTTCATAAAGTGCACGGACATTCACTTACTTAGCTCGCTCGATGAGCTTTCTTTCATTTCACCAACCTAACAAGATACAGTACTTAGAGGAATGTAATCGTTTATACATTAGTTCGGTAGCAAGGTAGGGCAATGAGTCAATTAAACAAAGAGTTTCAAATTACACAGCACAAATCATTCCCAAAGCATAATAATCACAACGGATACAATAGGGCCCTTCGCACACTCAGTGCTTGGGCCCTAAATATAGCTGCAAGCAGCGATGAACGGGCCCAAGCACTGAGTGTGTAGCCTTGCGTGGGTTATGGCATCATCAGATACTTTGTTATTGTTCCTAATGACTGTTTGTGACTAGTAAATGGTTGGAGAGGATAGACACTCAAGACACAAATATATTCTCATGTTATACTTTCACTTAGTGAAGGCAATTCATTTATGTTGTGTAAATTGAATCAATTTACCAGTACAGCGCATAAAAAAACACAAAGACAGTTTGATCTCAGTATATTAAAGTAAATCTAATGAGGACAAATCATGGTCATTTGCGTATCTCTTACATGAATACTAAAATATTTGGTATAAAAGCCTTACTTCTGACTGCCAGTTGGTGGCACTATGACAATAAATCACAATTGGCATGTGCATCTGATTTTGCCCCCTAATTGAACATACATGTGAAGTCTGGGCCAAATCAAACAATGTACAGCAAAGTTATGCCACATTTCCTGTTTGAGCGCAATAACATGTTAATTGATCGCCTCGCCATGTCTACGCTGATCAAGATATCAATAATCCCTACGTAATTTAGCATCATGAACATCTTGGGTCATGCTGACCAAATTTAGTAGGAATCAGATGAATCCTCTATGAGCAGCATTGAAAAGTTTGTTATAAATACCTCACTTCCTGCTGTCAGTAGGTGGCGCTATGACAATGAATCACAATTGGCATGTGTGTGTGATTTTGCCCCATAATTGAACATACATGTGAAGTTTCAGCCAAATCAAACCATGTGCAGCGGAATTATGCCACACTTCCTGTTTGAGCACGGTCACGTGTAAATTGATCGCCTCGCCATGGCAACGCCGATTGATATATCAATAATCCCTTCGCAATTTAGCATCAGGAATGTCTTGGCATCATACTGAATAAATTGGGTATGAATTGGATGAATTCTTATGTGCAATTTCTTAAAATTTTCACCAACACCACATAACCACAAAATATGACCAACCACTTGGTGTGGGATTGGCAAACAAACACAAATATTACTCTTATATTAATGTTCACGTGTGTCTTTTGACAATACAGACATCATTGTCATGATTCCAAATAAAACTAACTACAACAACAACAAAAGAAAACTGTTTCACATGCAAATGTCATTATGTTCAAAGACTACATACACTAATACAACACCTGTTCATGTAACCTGCAATATTACCATAACGCCTTCTGTGTGCTGTGTAAATATGCATCTCACAAATTTTCTTAATTTCTATGCAGGATGCTGAATTGGATGTAATATCTCATTTTAAGACATTGTCCTTACTTAACATGCGTGTGCTAAAATCGTTTTAAACACTTTTAAACATTGGAAGTATCAGTTCTTGTGTATCAAGTAGTCTACAAGGACATCGTTTTGGCATGTAAGTCATAATGCTCATATTCTAAACATTTTGTGCACTTCAACCTTCATAAGCGAGTGCGTAAATTGTAAAGTTAATTGCAATGTGAACAGAACCACTGTGAATTTTTATTTGGTTGGTTGCTTTGGTTTGGTTTGGTTTGGTTTTTATTTGGTACACTGCATGTTCAATGTCATCACCAATTCATTGATCAAAAGAAAATACAAATACAAAAAAAGTTACACATCATAACGCGAGGTCACTCATGATGTGCCTGGGACAGCAGCGACTTGCCTTTAAAATAAAAGTGACGGCCCCACAGCTTAGGCTACATGCAGTAAACAGACTCGTCATACTACTTACAATTGTCGTGTACTGGAATAGAAGCCAATTTAGCAGTCCACATCACAATAGCCTGAAGTCATGGCTTTAAATGAGCTAACATAAGCCAGCAAATACAGTGTTACAGCCTCAGCCGTTTCAATGCGCTGTCAGATACTGGAGCATAAAGCACACCGTGGGCTAGCATATCATGCTAATCGTTCCTTTGAATGTATTAGCTTTAATGATCGTCCAGTCTGAATTTGATAGTAACTAAACACCCATACATATTGTGTTCGTTTGAGACAGTGCTGTTTCGTATTGAATTATGTTGTGATTAAATCGACGAGTGTTGTTGATCATGACATCAGGCTACACGGTCATAGCAACAGCTAAAAGGACTCGGGTTTATCAACAGAATTATTCTTACGTGAACCAAGCAATCTGCCAAAAGTAGTACCACGAACAGGTGGGCTTTTTTAGAATAACTGTGACATTTTCTCTGTACGCAGGCGTATGCATAGACTTAAATGTATAGTGAAATGCATTTGCGGAGCTAATTCCACGACTTGAAGCGGAATTTCCCTGCGCCATGTGCAATATTTCCACAGTTCGTCAACCTTCCTCCCAATAACGAAATTAACACAACACCACAATTAACCGAGGTAACTATACACGATGTTTGCTTCTCATAAAAGTAAGGATGCGAAATGCCTTCCGACATGGGTGAGTTCGCAAGGGGTGTGATTGCGAAATTTGTTCATCTTAGGTAGACCAATATGCCTACCAAGTTTGGTGCATGTGCGTGAAATTGGACGCCCACAGTGAACACATTTGACAAAGGGGGCGCTGTCGAGCTTCCGTGCCACACCCAGGTCCAAGCTTTTGATAAACCCCGATTCACGCAACTTCTGATGTGTGTGCCAAATTTCATGAGTTTTCGTGCATGCCAAGCACCTCAAAAAGGCCACCAAAGTCGGAAAATAATAATAATAATAATAACCCCAACGGATACAATAGGGCCCTTCGCACACTCAGTGCTTGGGCCCTAATAATAATAATAATAATAATAATAATAATAATAATAATAATAAATAACCCCAACGGATACAATAGGGCCCTTCGCACACTCAGTGCTTGGGCCCTAATAATAATAATAAATATAGCTGCAAGCAGCGATGAACGGGCCCAAGCACTGAGTGTGTAGCCCCATACTGAAAAAAATTTAGTATGAATCTGATGAGCCGTGTAGGAGAAAGATTTGTTAAAATTTTGTCAGAAGTTTGTTATATATGCCTTACTTCCTGCTGCCAGTTGGTAACACTATGACAATGAATCACAATTGGCATGTGCATCTGATGTCCCATAACTGAACCTACATGTGAAGTCTGGGCCAAATCAAACAATGTACAGCAAAGTTATGCCACATTTCGTGTTTGAGTGCAGCAACATGTTAATTGATCACCTTGCCATGGCAACGCCAATCAAGATATCAATAATCCCTTCGTAATGTAGCATCATGAACATCTTGGCATCATGCTGACCAAATTTAGTATGAATCGGAGGAATCCTCTAGGAGGAGCATTAATATAATAAATATAAAATAATAATAATAATAATAATAATAATAATAATAATAATAATAATAATAATAACAATAATAACCCTAACGGATACTCACTCAGTGCTTGGGCCCTAATAATAATAATAATAATAATAATAACCACAACGGATACAATAGGGCCCTTTGCACACTCAGTGCTTGGGCCCTAATTAAATACTAGGAAATGAATATAAAATAGAAAATATACAAAGACAGTTTACAACAGAAAACTACAGTTCAGTTCAATTAACAACAACAAAAACATTAAAATGCTCCAAGAACTGGTAACTTAAATAATGGGAAATAAATACAAAATAGAAAATACACAAATACAGTTACAGAAAACTACAGTTCCATTCAATTAACAACAACAAAAACATTAAAGTGCTCCAAGAACTGTTAAGTTGAAGCTTACAGTGATCTCTTTCTTCTTTCTTTTTTGATTGGCTTTTGAGTCCTCAGAACTCCTCCTTTTCAACATATTTGCAGAGGCAGTTGATGAGGCTGGTGCAGAGGAGGTAGGGGAGGCTTGGTTCAGAGGAGGAGGTGGCTGATCCAGAGGAGGTGGCTGGACCAGAGGTGGAGGTTGGTGGCCCAGAGGACGTGGTGGGTGGCCCAGAGGAGGTAGTGGCTGGCCCAGAGGAGGTGGTGGATGGTGCAGAGGGAGGATGTCTGGCTGGTCCAGAGGAGGGAGGATGTCTGGCTGGTCCAGAGGAGGTGGTAGATGGTGCAGAGGAGGGAGGTTGTCTGGCTGGCCCAGAGGAGGTGGTGGCTGGTCCAGTTGAGGAGGTAACTGGTCCAGAGGAGGTGGTGGCTGGCCCAAAGGAGGGAGGTCGTCTGGCTGGTCCAGAGGAGGTTGTGGCTGATCCAGAGGAGGTGGCTGGTCCAGAGGTGGAAGTGGGTGGCCCAGAGGACATGGTGGCTGGCCCAGAGGAGGTAGTGGCTGGCCGAGAAGAGGGAGGTCGTCTGGCTGGCCCAGAGGAGGTGGTGGCTGTCCCAAAGGAGGGTGGTCGTCTGGCTGTCCCAGAGGAGGTAGAGGAGGCGTTTGATGGTCCAGCAGAGGAGGCTTTGGCTGGCCTTTTGGTTTTCCTGGCCTGTTGAACTAGTTTGTTTGCCACCTCTGATGACCGCATCCTTACTGCCTCACTCATCCTTTTCTGCTTTAGTGCCTGTTCACTCTCCTTCTTTTTTGTAAGTGTAATTGATAATTTTAGTACGATGACAGGCAGGACCACCTCAAAGGCTGGTCTATGGTCATAGTTGAGGCTGTCCAGTCCCTGGCTTTCATTGTGGACTTAACAACTGTGAGGCTCTCATAAGTTTTCACATTCAAGGAGCACCTGTTGGCTTCGAGGATATCGTCCATTAAATTGAATGATCCCTCCACCAGGGGGCCTGTGAAAATAGAAAGAAGGGCTTTAACTAGCTTAATCAGAGTGGGATACCTCACACCTCTCTCTGGATGCAACACGGCTCCACCAGTCTACATCCACTCGGCTGTCCTCTTCAACGTAGCTCTGGGCATGGGGTACCAGGTCTAAATCAATCTGGTATGCCTGAACCTCCTCCTCTAGTTGACCGACCTCTTCTGGCGGAACAACATTAGGCAAGGCCTCTCCTAATGCCATAAAAGCTCCACAGACAGAGTCACACTGAATAAGACATGGAGTCAGAGCAGAGAGTGAGGTGATTGTTTTGTTGTCCAGGGGAAGATTTTTGAGTAGGAACTCAGCTGATTTTACGTACCCTTCTCTGAGAGAGTTGTAGAGATTCCCAACCCATATTTTCCTCTCCACACGGGCCTTGTTCATGGCAGAGTAGCAGAACCTTCCAACACAAAGCCTTTTGTTTGAAAGCTGTAAATCTCTACTCCGGACATCGACCTTGAGGATCTCCTTAGCACTCAGCGGGATAGCCTCTGACTTCATAAATTTGCTGAGCAGCTCTCTCACAAGGGCCACCATTTCAACATGCAACAAGTGCACCATGGGCTTTTCATGTTGCAGTTTTTTGACAAACACTTGAAATGTTGGAAGGACACCTGCAAACATAAAAAAATAACTTTGGATTTGACATTTTTTCAAGAGTAATTAAAACTCACAACGAGATGACACAGTTATTAACTATACAATACTATGATAGAATCTCTTAAAGTTGGTTATTGTTGTTGTAGAAGAGACCTGACTGTTCCATTTGTACCTTGTCTAAAACAACAACTTATGTCATCAGTCAGAGATGGACCATGACCACTGTTAATAACTCTTATTACATTTATATTAAGTTGCCATGAGTTTGCCTACTCATACAAGATACCTCTGAACAAGTCGACCATGACCTTCAGTCTTTCAAACTCTGTGAAGAGCACAGAGATCCGAGCCTTCCGGTTCTGGTTGACCTGTGTTCTGGATGCTGTGGCCTGTTCTTGTTGAAGAACTTCTATTCTGGCCTTTTCCTCAACTGTCACCTCATTTCTTTCAAGCACTTGATTAAGAAGCCTTCTGCAGCACACACACACACACACACACGGGCGCACGCCCACACACATACATACACACATATGAGGACATTGTTTCACTGCTGATTTGCGCCTTCCTAAATAAAACCTAACCACTCTAAACTGTGGATTAAAAGGCAGCACATCATTACATACAGCGTTATAGCCCACAAGCAATGCACTTACTACAGATTAACAGAGGCAGTACATTAAAAATACTTAACATAAATTGGGTTAGATTACATGATTTGTATTACCTGTATTTATGTTCTTCACTTGAATCCAGCACATGGTAATAGTGCACCACCAGTACATCCAGGAGTTCATTCAGCCTGTTGCACACCTCCAGCATCTGAAGAAATCTGTTGCTGATCGTTCTGATCAAGCTGTTGGGAGGGAGATGGAGCAGGCTCTGAAACTCTGAAAAAATCTCCTTCTGTTTTGGTGACTTCTCAATATCATAATATACATCAGAGCAGAAATCTTCAACTTCTGAGCTGAACGGGCTCATGAGGGCCTTGGCAGCATTGGACACCATATGGACAGCTTCTCCAGATATGTCTAGGAGGTAAGGATTCTCCTTCCTAGCTTGCGTCTCAAGCCCAGTCTTCTTTTCCCTCATGACTGCACAATTGTCCAGTAGAATACTGGTGACTTGTTTCCACTCAAGATCAAGGGCGTAATTTATGGGGGGGATAGGGGGTTATAACCCCCCCAATAATCAAAACCGGCCAATACAACCCCCCCAAATAATCATATTCATGGAGACCTCAACCCCCCAATGTTCAACCCAAAGTTACACCCTTGCTCAAGACCATAAGACTGCAGGACATCTTTTAGTTCCACCATAAGTGCTGAGGCATTGGCAATATTAACTTTTCTGCTTACCAGATGTTGGGTTGTTACTCTGGTCGCATCATCATCAAAAAAGCGAACAAGGACATTGAGAATTTTGTCCATGCTCTGGCTAGAGGCTTCATCAATATTCAGAGAAAACATGCAGTTTTTGAGCTTCTCAGACAGACGTTTCTTAAACTCTGGTGCTATGCCATATGTATTTACTGTATTTAACTGGAATGCTGATTTGAAACGGACAGTTTTGTCAAAGCATTTTTATCTTCAGCTAATTTTTTTACACAGATTTACAAGCAGTTGAGAGATCGTGAATGATAAATCGTGTTCTGCAATGAACGTGCACACGCGTATTGTCAAATCACAAACACGGTCAGTCATTGACGCCGGTACGTCAGCTGTGGTTGTTGCTCCCGGTAATCATGTTGTGTATTGGAGAGCGCGGACAGCTGCTCTATGACCGGGGTCTAATTCGTGACGTGGTAGCATTTTTTTACCGCTAGTTGCATACATTAGCTTTCTCGAGCACAACGTGCAGAAGCAAGCACCTGGTTCTCTTAATTTCTTACACCAGCTACCAAAAGGCTTGCCTTCTACATTTACATTTATTCATTTGTCGCTTTTATCCAAAGCGACAAAAGTGCAAATAGTGGGCAAACAACAGGCACAAGAGCAAGATGTGTGCAGGTCAAACAATGCAAATAGTGCTGAAGCTGAGTGCAAGGTCAGTGTCGCGAGCCAACTAATCTGAACTAGGATTACATATCAAATACAATTACAGGGACAATAAAGTACCGCTATACTACCTAGGTAAGTGAGCAACAAGTACAAGACAGGAGTCAGATTTACAAGGTCAAAGTTACAAGGTCAAAGTGGCAGAGGTATCAGTCCAGGTAGAGTCTGAAGAGGTGTGTCTTCAGCGCACGTCTGAAGGGTTGGGGTAAAGGAGTTGTTCTCAGGGGGGTGGGGAGTTCATTCCACCACTGGGGGGCGATTATGGAAAAGCGTTGTTGTGAGGAGCATGGGCCTTTTGTTCTGTTGGTGGGTGGAGCGAGGCGTCCGGATGTAGCAGAGCGAAGTTGACGAGCGGGTGCGTAGGGTAGGATGAGGTCCTGGAGGTAGGTCGGGGCAGTCTTTCTTGCAGCAGAAAAGAGTCAAGGTACCTGCCTATTTCTTCTATCCACGCCCAGCGCCATTTATTTTTAAGTCCTTTATCAATTAGGACGTCTTCCACAGGCTTCATAAACTTACTCTCCATCCTGCTGACTATGTTTGCTTGCTACTCTCCAACGTGACGTCTCCGCTCTGGCATCTATGCTTAGTAGGACTCGGTTGCAGCTGGATCTCAACAAGACGTTTTTTCCAAGACCCGCCCCATTCTACTTCTGATTGGCTAGTAATGTTATTTTGGGTGAGAGTGAAAGCTGTGTTCCTCTCATACCATTGGTAGGCAAACTCATGAACTCGAACATGATATCAACAAGTTTTTTTAAATGTAGGACTATCATTTTTTTTTTCCGCATCCAAACGCCGCACGCCGGAGATCCGGCACGGTGCCGGAAAACTTTAAGCCCTGTATCTCATTCCTATTGACTCGGAATCAAATCGAATCGAATCGGGGCATCTGTGCCAATACCCAGCCCTATAAATAACGATACACTCTGCGGGGGAAAAGGCTCTTTCAAAGCTACATCCGTCCTAATAGGCCAGTGCAAAGGGACATCCTGTCGTACTCTCTGCTCATTAAAGAGGCCATCCTAGCCCCTTTGTAGGTTTGCGTTGCTGAAAAAGAGATTTGAACATGCCTTGTGATACTAGTGCCAGGGGCTTACGCCTCCATTTGACAACTGTGAAATATGTTTCAAAAATTTCTGCACCGCTTTTCAAAAAGTTATTTTTATAAAAGCAAATATGTTTATTCTGACATTCATCACAATTGCTGATTTCATTTCAACTTAAAAGGCTATTATAGGGTAGTAAGTTATTAAAATAATTCTCACCAATAAAAATACATAACCAAAACATTTATTAAAGGCAGGTATTTAGTGTGCAATTTAAAAACAAAAAGCCATGGCAATTTTAAAAGTTTGTATTTAAGATTTATTTGTATTCCATTTCAAGGTTTTCATTAGTGTATTGGCTATCATTGGGTGTAAAGGAATAGAAAATAACAGAAAATGATCACTAATACCTGAATAAAATAAACATACAAATCACTATTCAAAAAGCACATATATATTTGTAATACTCATGTTTGGACTATTTAAGTTCCTTTCTTTTATGAAGTGGACAATGCATGTACATTAAAGTAATAAATGTTCCTTGTGTTGTTTTTCAACATGAAATAGTAGAGTCAGAGGGTTGGGGGTTAGTGATCTCTGGAGGAATACGGCTGAAGGATAGTTGCATAACTTTCTTCCTACAGAATGTCTGATCCAGACAAGGATGGCAGTCAAGCCAACCCAAGCTCTGATTCCCCAGCAACTTTGCCAGTCATCTCAGAGGAGCAGGAGGCACTAGGGCACTTAAGGCATTTTTTCCCTTTTACTTTGACAGTGATTAAATTTCTGTGGAAAGCACTGAGTGATTTGGGAATAGTGACACATAATCAAATTATTCATAACCAACCAAACAAAACATAAGTAATGAACTTGTTGATCTGCCTTTTTGCAGTTCAATACTTTAGAATACCATTTGAAAGGTAATGTAAAGAATTTAAACTATATTATACTAATAAAGTCACTACAAGTGAAAGGAATTTGCAATTATCTAAATGAAAGTACTGTTCAAAACTCTACAAAAACATGAAAAATTACAATAGCTAGCCAAAATATGACAAACGACTAGCAAAGTAGTTCACTTAGTTCGATTGTGTCATATCAAAGTATGGGATGTTAGCTCTTAGTTCGATTGTGACTTGGCAAAGTACAGGATATTAGCACTCAGTTCAATTGTGATAATCATTTCTTAAGGCTATTTATTATTTGTTAAATACTGCACAGAGATGTTTTATCAGGGAGTGTGGCTTTTAGCCTGATTTTAAAATTGGTCAGAAAGCAGGATTCATGTGTGACCAAAATAAAAGTTGTGTGTGTCCCTGTTAGTTGGAGAGCTGTGAGGGATTAGCTGCATTTACTAGCTAGATATTTAGTTAATTTGCTGAAATACAGCTGTGCACATGAAATGTACTTTTAACACTGGTATTACTGCTTATTACTGAAACTGGCACATAATGAACACCAAGGTCTCAGCAACTGCTTCATTGAGACTTCACTGAGACTCAACAAAGTCCTTCAACATGGGAATCGCACTCAACTCTCCTTCTCAACTCATTTGATGACTGAAATGCTCTGTTATCTGTGCATGTGCAGCAGTATGACAAGCAAGCCATCTAATTTATTCAAATAAAATGGTTGCAAGACACCATACTACTTACACAAATGAAGAAATTCAGGCAATTTTAAAGCATGAGCCTTTAAATACTGTAACAGGATAATCAATATTTTCATTTGCTGCAACATTACCCTCTGTATCTGTATTGTATTAGCTACAGTAAAGATGCATGTTTATAAATTCAGGGGTTAGTGCATCTGCATATAGGAGTATACTGTAAGATACTGATCAACACCCATGCAGTAAAATTAACTATATAGGAATCTTCATTTGAGGTTGACAAATATCACTAAGACTGATTACACTGATAAAATCCTGCCTTATCTGGCTTCTGCTGGTCACATTTTGCTTTTAAGTAACCAGTCTAAAAAATATTGAAAATGCACCTGGAAGCTACAAATGCTGCATTGCAACATGAAACATGAAATTATTATTTCCACTTAACAAATGCTGCTTGCTATTGGAATTGATCTTAAATTGCTTTGTACTTTTAGTACAAAAATATCCTTGAGTACATCACAATATTCAGCACTTTGAGTCAATTTCTTTGCATCACATGTGATTGAAAGCTGTAGTGAAGGACGAGAGCAGTCACCCCACCCGGCCTTGAACCCGGGTCTACAGGGTACCAAACATGCGACTTTAACCGCGACACCAAAGAGCCAGGCTTGTTGGTATGGCAGTCAGAGCGCATGCTCAACCGTAGTGACGGCACTCTGTCACACTGCCCTCCCCTTCGGGAAGCGTGTCCATGCACCTCATGCACCAAGGCGTCCCTCACGCATTCCCCCTGTACTTCTCCCGTCCCAGGGTGCTCCACTCACTCGTGCTTCACCTGTCTCTGGGGTCCCTCGCACCAGGGTCAACCTAACCTGGGGTCCCTCATACGGGTCACACACTGAGCATGCCTCCGATGGCCTCGTGGCCAGCCATCCCACTTCTGACACCACTTGTAGCGAAGGGCGAGAGCAGTCACCCCACCCGGCCTTGAACCCGAGTCTACGGGTACCAAACATGTGACTTTGACCGCGACGCCAAAGAGCCAGGCTCGTTGGTATGGCAGTCAGAGCGCATGCTCAACCGTAGTGATGGCACTCCGTCACAAAGGCTTTGATTTGGCTCATTGACCAAAAAAGTATATAAGTATTGTTACGTCCCAGGACGTATTTGTGTGTGTTGTGTCTCTCTCTCCTCCTCTTGCTCCCCGTCCAGGTTACTGCGTGATTGTTGGATCACGGCGATTGGCTGGAAGACGGGCGGGGAGAGTTGAAAGCGGCATCCGGGCAGGACCAGGATCACTCTCTTTTCCTGCTGCGAAACCCTCCCTGCTGCTTACACCGTCGGAGAATGTGTACGGGAGTGTGAACGCGGATGTGTGCATCCGTAGTGTAAATACTGTAAATAGTTTGTACATTGTATTTTCCTTGTCAGCCTGAACGAGCGTAGGGGGTGAGTGCCATGTTTTGTTTAATGATCGTTTTCCCCTGTTTTTCGTAAGTTAGGGAGTTAGGGAAGTTTTTTTTGTGTTTTGTTTCATTAATTTGTGTTTGGTAGGTTAGCTAGCTTCCTTCTTCCCCAGGTAGTTGTGTTTTGTTTATTATTTTGGCCTGGCTCACCCCTGAAGTTGTTTGTCCGTGCGAATGAATAAATGGAAAAAAAGGCTGACGTGAAATACGCAGTGTGTGTGTGGGTTGGTCGGGTAGCAGGGGTCGGGGGCCGTCTGGTTTATGTTCACCCCACCCTAGACGGGGTCGTATATTAATACTTTTTAATCAGACTATTGTTGAGCTAGTTTTAATACATTTATAAACAGCAGCTTTAAGTGATGACAGATGAATGCCACTTACCACGTGTAAATAACAAAGAGCCTTGAAACAGCCCTGAAAGTGAAGAGGCCATGAAGTTAAGAAGGTCACTGTAACTTTTTGATGTGATGGAATTAAATGGCACAAAAATTGTTGTTAGGGTTGAACTATTTTAGTTTTGTCCAAATGATAAAAGCTGCAACAAGAGCCTGCTATTACACAGGTACAGTCAGCAAAAATAGTCTGCTACATGTCATTAAACACTAAAGTAATGTGGGAAAGATTTGTAGCAACCCTAACAAAGTAGAATAGTTTTCCTCATTGAATGAATAACATGCATTGGTGTCGTGAACATGTCTCTGTGGCTATTTCCTCAACCCTCCCTTAAAGGATGAAACCAGCAGAAATATAGGAGTCAGGTTCCTGTCTGTCCAGGCACCCCATTGTTCCAGGCCAAGGAAACACATCATATGGGTGGCCAGATAGGATAGACCACGCAAAAGTTCTCACAGACCCTTTAGAATGCCAACATCAGCAAAAAAAAAACAGAACAATGGTCTAGATGACATGTTTTTGACAAATGTGATGTATGTATACAGGATGTGTTGGGTATAAGAATGGTTCTCAGTCTCAGAGAAGATGGACTTGTTGCTTGGCACTGTTTGTGTATGTAACTTGTCCCCGGCGTCGTGAATAAAGACTGCAGTGAACCACCTACTTGCCTGCATCGAGTTTTTGACCACATAAGTGGCGTCACGAACAGGATGCCTATCTCTGGAGACACAGCGTGGAGGACCGAAGGCTCAGGACCCGACCGGAGGGAGATCCCTTTGTGATCTTGGGAGAAGGCCGTGGACAGCAATCAAATATCGCCGTGCGGCACCCAGCCTGGCAAGAGGGCTCCTCCTGTGTCCCAGATAACGGCATTGGCTGTTTTCTGTGGTCACAGGCAACTAGGGTGGTGAGTTCCCCTTCTTTACACTTTTGCGGTGGTAAAAAGGGTTGTCCTATCCGTGATCGTGATAGTGACTGTGAAATCCCTACCCAGGAGAGGTAGTGGATGTTGTGTATACACTGTTGCCTACCCGTGATCGTGGTAGGGCCTGCCCGTGATCGTGGCAGGAGTTTATTGTGCACACCGGTGGCTACCCGTGATCGTGGTAGTGCCCGCCCGTGATCGTGGCAGGGGTTTGTTGTGCACATTGTGAACGGAGGCCTAGAGGGAGAATACGGGGTATCTGATAAGTTTGCCATCTCATATTGCTTGTTGTACTCTGTTTTCGGCGTAAGGTGATTGGGAAAAAAAAATCCAAAGGGACACTGCTATGGGGAGTAGTAACAGCAAAGCTATTCACCTGCCTAAGAGGCTAGACAGTCCAGGATGTTTAAAGGATATGTATAGAAAATATGGACCTGAATGTGTAGATGAAAGGTTACTGGGGAAGTGGAATAGGTGGACTGAAGGGAAATTTCCTGTATCGGGGTTGTTAAGTGTAGAAAAGTTAAAAGAATGTAGGGCTCAGATGGAGGGAAAGGCTAGACCTTTTAAACCAGAACTGTATGATAAGTGGGAAAAGGAAGCCAGAGAGAGAGAGAAGAAAAACAAACAAAGCAAAGAGCAAAGGGAAAGACAGCGTGGGGCAACAGAGAGAGGCAAGGGCTCCCCAGTGGTCTACTGAGACAGCAGCAGGAGTATATATACAAAAGCAAGATTTGGAGCCGGCAGCATCTCACAAACGTAAACCACCACATTATGATGACACCTGGGCACCAGTATACCCACCGCTTCCACCTCAGCCACTGCCCTTGCAGCCAGCACCTCAGCCCTCCCCTTACAACTAGATGTTAAGAGTCATCTTGTTACTTGAACAGAGGAAGCAAGATGAACTTCAGGATGCAGCACTCAGTTTCTACCAGAGCAGCGTGCAGAGAGGGGGAGGAAATGGGAGCAGAAGTGGCAGGGGGAGAGGCAGAGAACGTGGGGGTGGAACAGGAACTACCCAAAGGAACACCGGGAAAGAATGCTGGGAGTGTGGACGACTAGGCCACTTGGCACGCAACTGCAACGCTAGGGGGTCACAGAACGGAGGGCGTCCTTCACACCAGCACTCTGCAACACCTGTTTGGTCACAGCATGACAACACAGCATAGGACAGGGTGGACTCTGAAGTGGGGGCACCGGGACCCCGTGGTGACATTTCTGAATTACAGCTTTTTCCTCAACTCACTTTGAATGCCTCAGCACAGCCTAAGCTTTCTCTTTCTGTTAATGGGAATGTTTTTTTCTTTTTTAATTGATACAGGAGTAGACATAAGTACGTTAGGAAAGAAAGATAGTAGTAAGTTTTTAGCAATGAAAAGTGAAAGGATAGTGCATGTTACAGGAGCATCAGGACAGTTAATATCAGAACCAGTTTCTAAGCCATTGGTAGTTAAATATGAAGAGCATACATTAGAACACCCTTTTCTCCTGAGCAGTGTTTTCCCCGAAAATTTACTGGGTCGAGACTTAATGTGCAAATTACACCTTACAATTTCACTCACACAAGATGGGGTTGGTTTAGAGGGGCCTACAGTGTTGTTTTGTCAGAAGGTTTGCCCTACATGGATAGGATTTGAAAGTGTAGAATCACATGTAGAGTTAACTTCTCCAGTCTCGGTCCAGGGAGATAAGGAAATTCCAGAGTTCTTGCATTGTGTAATGGCATACTTTCAGGATACTCCAGATCCGGATTACTTGGAAAAATGGTACCAATTAGGACATGGTGTTAAGACCATCACCATAGCCGGCATAATTACAAGTAAAAGCTACGCTGCAGCTGTAGTAGACCTGTCACCTGGTCTGACATCTTTGTTTGCAAACTTAAATTCTTATCCACATGTGGCTGTAGCAAAAACACAAGGGGAGTGGAGTGATATAGGACCTTTAGTGAATGCAGGTGTCAAAGCTACAGATTGGACACCTGTACAACACACTCCACATTTATTTTATTCACAATCGCAAAAGGCATATTTTTTCCAAAAGTGGGTTACTGTGACTGTCACTTCTGTGCAAAGACAAATTTTTGTTCCACCAGATCCTCTTTCCTTTGAGCATAAAAAAGAGTCACAGACTTTGGACTCGTTTACCACAAGGCTACTGTGAATCGCCGTCAGTATTTAATGAAAATCTAGTATTTTGCCTCTCACAATTTATTCCACCAGGGGGTAGCACTATTATCTCCTATGTAGATGACATTCTTATCACATCGCCATCAAAAGAGGTGTGTCAAGCGGACACCGTCGCACTGATAACATACCTGGCCAGTGTGGGACTAAAAGTCTCCAAACAAAAGTTGCAACTCTGTCAGGAGAGAGTCAAGTACTTGGGTCACATACTCACTCCTGGCTGTCGGGCCCTAGATGCTTCCCGCATCTCAGCGATTACTGCATGTCCCAGACCCAGGACAAAGCAGCAATTATTGCGTTTCCTAGGAATGACTGGCTACTGCCGTGCTTGGATCCTCAATTATGCAGAGAGAGCACAGCCTCTCCAATCATGTGCTAATGCATGCAAAGACTTGACTGACAAAGTGACTTGGACTGACGACTGTGATAAGGCATTTGTTGACTTAAAACTAGCTTTAGCTTCAGCTCCAGCTTTAGGAATGCCTAACTATGATGTCCCTTTTCATTTATTTGTGTGTGAAAAATCAGGATACATGTCAGGGGTATTATGCCAACAACATGGTGGTCAGTATAGACCAGTAGCATATTTGTCTAAACAATTAGACCCCGTAGCGAGAGGAATGATCCCCTGCATGAAAGCAGTGGCAGCAGCTGCCAGTGGAGTGTTATCGTGCTCAGACATAGTTTTGTTACATCCCTTAACTGTACATGTCCCACACGAAGTACATTCCTTGCTAATGCAAGCGAAGACCTCACATCTCACACCTGCCTGCCTCCTGTCCTATCAGCATGTTCTTTTGATCCTTTCTCATGTGACTCTTGCACGCTGTACAACACTTAACCCAGCTACTTTATTACCCACAGCGGATGACGGAGATACACACGACTGTTGTGAAATTGTTTCTATGTGTACTAAACCGCGCCCTGACATTTCTGAAACTCCTTTCTCAAATCCTGATTTGATTTTCTTTGTTGACGGCTCATCTATGCGTTTGGGGTCTGGAGAGGTAGGCAGCGGCTATGCTGTAGTGAAACAGTTTGAAGTAGTAGAATCTTACTCCCTCCCAGGTACTTTTTCTGCCCAAGCAGCGGAATTAGTGGCATTATTTAGCGCATGCACTTTGGCTAAAGGCAAATCTGTGTGTATTTATACGGACAGTCGTTACTGCTGGGGAATTGTTCATGATCATGGGGCTATCTGGAAGGAGAGGGGTTTTCTCACAGCTGCAGGTAAACCTATACAGCACAAAGATTTGATAGCCATTTTGCTGGAAGCTATTAAACTTCCTGCCTCCGTGGCTGTCATTAAATGCACAGCACATACTAACCACACAGATGATGTCAGTTTAGGTAACAATAGAGCAGACGCGGCAGCCAAAACAGCCGCGACGAGGGGAGTTAGAATACCAGCAAAATTTTTAAAACCTCACAGCACAATGCACTCTTTCCTCACTCTGCAAGTACCGGACATAGTAACATCTGAAGAGGCACTAAGGGAAGCACAAAAGGCAGCAGACAGAAAAGAAAAAAGAAAGTGGAAAAATTGTAAAGAGAACACAAGTGGGCTATGGGTACATAATCCCTCAGGAAGACCAGTTCTTCCAAAATCATATTTTCATATTATTGCGAAATTGTCCCATGGTTTAGACCATGCAAGTGCTAATGCCATGACACAGACAGTAGGTAAACTATATTTTGCACCAGGATTCACTACAGCAGCAGGTGCTTATTGTGCCAGGTGCGTGACTTGTCTAAAACATAATGTGGCACCCACAATGAGAGTCAAAGGAGGACATCACCCACCTCCAGAGGGCCCATTTGAGCATATTATGATGGATTTTATCCAATTGGACAAATGCAAAGGATATGAATACTGTCTAGTGTTAGTTGATATGTTCTCTAAATGGCCTGAGTGTTATCCAGTAAGACGTGCAAACGCCATATCGGTGGCCAAAGCCTTGATAAAGAGATGTGGTACCCGGTGGGGAGTGCCCAAAAAAAAAAAAAAAAAACTAACCTCAGATAATGGAGCACATTTTGTGAATCAAGTTATTAAATTCCTGTCAGAAAAATTACAAATTGACTTCAGAACTCATTGTGCATACCACCCACAAAGTGCAGGTGCAGTTGAGAGAGTTAACTCAATGCTAAAGGCAAAACTGACAAAAATTAAAGCTTCCACGGGCATGGATTGGGTGACAGCACTCCCTTTGGCTCTCCTCTACCTCAGAGGTCGGGCATCAAGATCTAAAGGGCTCAGTCCTTTTGAGATTTTGACCGCTCGTCCCTTGCCAGCGCCAGGGTTACCACAGCCACCTAACCCTGAAGATGTGGACGGGACTATGTCAAGTTACATGCGAGAACTGATTGCTGCTCTGTTTTCTGTGTCCCAACAGGTGGCGTCGGCCCTCCCACAAAGTTTCCAGACGACACACCCAGTGGAACCAGGCTCCTGGGTGCTCATCAAAGACCTAAGGAGGAAACATTGGAACCAGGAACGTTGGAGAGGACCATACCAAGTGTTGTTATCCACACCTACGGCTGTGAGGATCACTGAAAGAGACTCTTGGGTCCATCTGTCCCATTGCAGAGTGGTGAAGGATCCAGAACTATATATGAACTGAACTAAACACCATTAAAGACATACTATAGAACAAAAAGGGCTGGAATACACAATAGCAGCACTCTATAAATTTGGTTGAGACGTGAAGCAAGCACCACATGACTGACCGACTTTCCAGTTTAGCTAGAATGCCGTTACAAGTTTGTTATTTTGGTTTTAATTTTATTTTGGCGTAAACTGAGGTGGAAACATCTCAGCTCTGCACCAAAGACTAGGGACTAGAATTTATTTTGTGTTTTAATAACTGGGAAGAAAAATGCTGGTTTTTGCATTATTAACCATCCATCTGACAGGCACATCCTCTTCCTTTATGGAAGAGATCTGTGGCACCAATAGAATGTGTGAGTTAGCCATCCGTGCCAGATCAGTGCTAACAGGCACTAATGATACATGTTGGGTTTGCCAAGAGAAGTAATATGATGATAAAGAAATAAACATCTCATGTGACCGCGAATGGGGCTTCAGAGCCCCAGAGGGGGGAATGTGGGAAAGATTTGTAGCAACCCTAACAAAGTAGAATAGTTTTCCTCATTGAATGAATAACATGCATTGGTGTCGTGAACATGTCTCTGTGTCTATTTCCTCAACCCTCCCTTAAAGGATGAAACCAGCAGAAATATAGGAGTCAGGTTCCTGTCTGTCCAGGCACCCCATTGTTCCAGGCCAAGGAAACACATCATATGGGTGGCCAGATAGGATAGACCACGCAAAAGTTCTCACAGACCCTTTAGAATGCCAACATCAGCAAAAAAAAAACAGAACAATGGTCTAGATGACATGTTTTTGACAAATGTGATGTATGTATACAGGATGTGTTGGGTATAAGAATGGTTCTCAGTCTCAGAGAAGATGGACTTGTTGCTTGGCACTGTTTGTGTATGTAACTTGTCCCCGGCGTCGTGAATAAAGACTGCAGTGAACCACCTACTTGCCTGCATCGAGTTTTTGACCACAGTAACTCATAGTAATAACCACCTAAACAATTAACTATCTATCTGACATGCATTTAATATTGTTTTAATAACAGCATTACTGATGGCTAGGGATTTTCAAAATGGAACAGTGACTAACATCACTTTCTAGTGTTGCAAAAATGTCATGGATAGAATTCATATATGGTACAGCCATTACATAATGTAAAAAGTAGCATAAACAGTAAAAGCTAGTTATCTACTATGCATACTATTATGCATGTACCATAATCAGGCCAAGATTCATGCAGCATCCGATTACACTAAGCCTCTCCCTTTTTCTTACTTGAAATAATCAATGTAATGAGTTATCCTGGTAATCACTAAGAAGGGATATTGTATTGTATTTGCACATCAAATTTAGCTTTTTGAGCCTCTAATTATACACGCCTCCTCATGGCTCAAACCCTCCCGTCGCTGAGTCAGTGAGTCTCATTAATGAGAATCAAAGGAGGACGGCTAGCACTGAGGGGAGCACCCATTGGCTGAGGTGCCTGAGGTGAGGTGAGGTTGGGTGTCAGTGTCAGCCAAGAAAAAAATGGTGAATGAGGGAAAAGTATGGCCTTTACATCAACCCTTCATATTACTTACTGAAATAGAAGTCATATTTTCCACAAAAGGGCCTGAGTTTGCTTGGTTTACTGATCAGTCAATCTCATTTTTCGGAGCTTTAAAACAAATGATACCTGGGAATTTGCCAGTAAAATATTGCCACATTCTAGAGGTAATCTTCCATATCCATTTCAAAAGTGTGTAGACAAGGCTGTCAGTGTGACACATAAAAATCTACTCAAAGTACTGTGTGTTTATGTATGCATGTGCATGTTACAGTATGTTTGAGTGGGGAGGAATGTGCCCTCAGGACAGACAATGAGGTCATGCTGTCCGAGGAGATTAGGTAATAGCTGGGTCAGGAGGATTATGTGGGGCAGAGCACAGCCCCTGTAGTCAGTGGAAATGGTTCTTTCCCAGATTCTAGCTGAATATCTTGAGAATGGGCATGAAGGAGGGAAAACCGTTTGCATTTTAGGCAATCTGCCTCATCTTGTTCCTCTGTCCCGCTCCTGTCTCTAATCATTTAAGAGTTCCAGGGCCTCTGCACACCCTTCATCTGATGGCTGTCTGTGACTGTGAGGCCATGATGATGTAGGATGGCTCAATTTCTCCTTGCTGGCTACCTATGCCTGCCATCACAGACATGGCCACCACCTCTGGAGCTGCGTGCCTGCTCAGTCCATTTGGTCTTCCCAATGGACTGTGGGCCAGGGAGCTGTGCTGGATGACAGGAGCTGGAGAGCCCTTAGGCTCAGAGATGTCTTTAGATGTCTCTCCTGCAGCATAATCAGGGAGAGAAAACACATAGAAAACCTACTGCATTCACTATCCTTGGAGCTAAAAAATTTTCATGGGTATTACCTCTCTACATATGACATTACTTATTACAATATAAACAGCATATCACAGTACAACATATCAATTAACTATATGGCACAAAATACAGTGGAAATTTTGGAATCTTTGGAAACAAAAGTTAGGAATAGAAGCCATCATAAAGAAGTATATCTTGAACAAGCATGTTGAAAGAGGGTCACAATACACAGTTTAGAAGGATGTCCTTGCAAAAATACAGCTTTCTAATGTTAAAAAAAGAATTCTGAACATTGAAACGCTAAGCATATTTTCCCACATATATGACCTGCAGCTTTATGTGTCGCTAAAAACAAACTGAGTCTTCAGAAAGAAAAGCTTGTAATATCTAAGATGCAAAAAATGAACAACTGTAGTCAGGTTAAACTCATGTTACACAGCAGACAAAATATTCAGTGACAGTAACATGGACGATTGTTCTTGAAACTCTAAATAACAGTATATCTTCCAGTAG
Source organism: Megalops atlanticus (assembly GCA_019176425.1). Classification (NCBI taxonomy): domain Eukaryota; kingdom Metazoa; phylum Chordata; class Actinopteri; order Elopiformes; family Megalopidae; genus Megalops; species Megalops atlanticus. Next base: position 1,544,765 of record CM032879.1, on the reverse strand, counting down.
CTGTTGGGCTGGTGCTTCATTTGAAACGCAAACCTAAAACCTTTTGGATTTATTCTGCAAATTGTACCCTCCAAACTGGCAAAGTTGAGGGTGCCGTCTGAATATAACTGAATGTATTACATTGGCCTCTCACCTAGGCAGGCAGCCTTTTGCAGAGTGGTGACAGGGCAGTCCTTGTGGGCCAGCAGCAGCTGCTTTAGATGGGCCACCTCATTCCGCAACAGCATCACCTCACTCTGACAGAGACACAGCTGCAGTTACACACAGCCTGCTACCCAATGTAACATAGTCAGTTAGTCAATGCTTTTTCCAGCTTCACACTGGTAAAACAGCATCTTACAGTTACACACTGAGTAGTGGACTGTTTCCTCACCTATTTTGGCACAACAGAAGTGATACAAGCGCAGACTTACCCAGTGCCCTGCCTACACTAGCTTTCAGGATTCCACCTGGCTACAGGCTAACATGTTGTCCCGGTGCACACCATAAACAGATGCAAGTGTTGCTTTGAAAAGTACATTTGTAAAATACTAAATAACTACATTGCAAAAACTGAGAGAGATAATGCGTCAAAAGTTAGTTGGGTAATATAATAATATCGATGTGTGTAGCAAAACTTGCGCACCTGCTGTACCACAAACGAACAAAGTCTGCTCATCAACAACGTGTGCATCCAAGGAATGTTTTCCAGTGTCACATTGCTGTTCACATGTAGTTCACACATACTACCTATCATACATTCATGGCTAGCTTGCAGGCTAGCCACCATTACCATCTTGCACCTCCATAACCACTACTAGTGACTTAGTGAAATGGGTTTTTGCCTTGTGTAGTTTTGTGAGTGTATTTTAGCCACTAGTCTAATTACTAGTGTGTAGTTTAGGCATCCCCCTCATAGTTCACCACACTAAAAACCATGAACAAGGACTATTAGTTCAGGGTGCAAGTAGTTTTGGATAGTGCAAACTTTGTTAACTCCACAGGACTACACTAAGTATCACTTTTATAATTTATTATGGTGTTAAACTGTGTTGTATTTTAACTGTGTGTTCCTTAGAACTGCAAGGATTCATTTTTGCTTAGGTTAGTTCTGTGAGTGCATTTTAACTGACAGTCTATTTAGTCGGTAGTTTAGGCTTCCCACTTCTCTGCTCATCCACTTGTTAACCAAACAGGGCATTTATTGGGTGTGTCTGTGCTTAAGTGGCAGCGGAAGCAGCAGCCTTGCCGTACAGAGACCTGGTCGAACAAACACAGGGGAGTCTAAGGGAATCCATAAAAGGAGACTACTGAGGAAGCAGTCAGATGCACTGTGTACATCTAATCCCAACCATCATATGTGGGAGTTTTACTTCAGAGTGTGTGCTGGCATTGTGTTGGAATGGTACAGTCCTTATGTTGGTCCTCAATGTGCACTAACTGTTGACAGTCCCCTTGTGCTTGGCACTGGCTCTTGTCCATGTGTAGACGGAGGTGTCCTTGGTTATGTAATGTGTCTTGGTGCTTCACTTTGTGCATGACCTTGGGAGTTGCTCTGGATGAGAACATCTGCTAGATGTAAATGTAGGTAGGTAGCTTACATAAACCAGATTGCTTATAACCTTAATGATAACCTGACCAAATACATTCTGTGTTTATTGTAGAAATCTGTTTGAATGTTACTGTGTAAGAGATATGGATAAAATAACATCAATAATATTAATATACATGAATGGTAGGTAAGTATAATCAGTTAAGGTCTGTGCCCCCTCAAAAAATGGATGCCTGACACCCTGGTTAGGCTTGTAGCTGCAGAGATACTGAATCATTAGTGCCATACTTCTAATATGACACCATTGTGAGAAACATTGCCTCAGTAGAGTGTAAAGGCATTGCACTCATTGTGTCTTTTGACACAGTCTTTTGAGTGTTTATTACAAGTAATCCAGTGACATGGCAAAAAACTCTCAGAGATGCTGCAAGACCATTTCGATACTCACTGTCAGAGAGATATTAATGGAGGCGAGCTCTTCAGCTTTCTTTTCTAGGGAATTGACCCAGATCTTGCGTTTCTGTCGACATCGGGAGGCAGCGGCCCTGTTCCTCTCCAAGAAACGCTGCCTCCGCTTGTCCGGGTCATCGTCTGCTGCCCTCCGCCGCCGACCCCCTGTAGGCTGGGCAGGGGAGACCTGGATGAGATGGTGGGGTTATCAGAGACACAGGAAGACCCAAAGCATAATGTGCAGCGAGCATTTATTCCCCTTCCAAATTAAGGAGTGTCATAACCCAGCAACACTCAACCATCATTAAAACCTTTATGAATTACCATGGAGGAACCCAGGAAAACATAAACACACAAAACAAAAAACACCAGACAGCTCATGATTTCTCATTTTTAAACAGAGTTTGTGCATTTGGTTTCTACTGTTTTTGTCTCCCTATTTGGTTTTCACTGCATTGTCTTTCGACAGACAAATAGTCAATAATAAATGCAAGACTAAACAGTAGTAGATGAACTTACTGCCTTTTCTAAGCCACAGATTTTGCAAGCACTTTGGCACTGCACAAACAGCCTTAGTACACGTACAGCACTTTACAGGTTCAGTTATCAAAAATCATGAATATAGAGAAGCACTCTAAAAAGAATTAATTTTTGTCTTATAGTCTGTGACTCTCTATTTTAAGCTGGCAAGCTTCTTGCAAACCCAAAGGGTCAGTTTTTCTCAGTAATGTTCTAAGTATGAACTAGTGGATGTGTGTGGTCTCCTTACCTCTAGCTATGCAGGGGAGGGTGAGATTGCAACTGCAGGTAGGCCTACCTGAAGGTTGTGCAGAGGTAGTGAATGCATGTGAGCTCTTTACCTGTGGTTGTGCAGGTGAGGGCGTGTCAAACTGCTGGCTCTGCTCCTGCCTCTGAGGCACCATGGGGCTGGAGCCAACAGCCATGCCACTGCCGTTCACAGCTACAGGGACCTGGTGGGACAGCGCCGCCTTCAGCCTCTAACAGAGACACAACGCATTAACATCATTAACACTTTGTAAAGCCAAGTCCAAGTATGTTCATGTCCATGATGTCCATGGACACCGATCACAGTACATTACATTATTACCATTCAACAGACCCTCTTATCCAGAGCAAATTACATAAGTTACAGTTTTTTACGTTATGCATTTACACAGCTGGATATTTACTGAGGCAATTTTAGTAGTACCTTGCCCAAGGGTACAGCAGCAGTGCCCCAGTGGGGAATCGAACCAGCAACCTTTCCATTACAATCCTTGGTCACTGCTGCACCAGTAGGAGGGTAGGACAGGTTGCAGACAGCAAAAATTAAGGCTGTGTCCCAATCAGCATTTTTGTTGACTTATCCCAAGCACTCCATTACATTACATTACATTCATTACGTCCCCTCAAAATGGTGCCAAGTCATGTGGTCGCGGGTGATGCCAAAAAACTAACGTTACCACAGATACAGTGCCAGTCTAAAGTTTGGACACACTTTTATGTCTTTAGCTGTTTTCCACATTTTAGAATAATAGTAAAGACATCAAAACTATGAAAAAACACAATTGAAATTATGCAATGACCAAAAAAGTGTTAGAAAAAAATCAAAACTTATATTTTAGATTCTTCAAAAATATATTTTTTTAATTAAACATCTTTTAGAAAGAAATTCATACATAGGCATTAATGTCACTAGTTATATCTGTCTAAGAAACAAATTTCAAGCATTTAAGCATAAGTCTTTAGATCAAAATTTCTTTGAATGCATGTTTTTCCTTATCTTAATCAGGTGTATCCAAACTTTTGACTGGTACTGTAGTATTGAATTTTACTGTATGAATGTATGAACATTTTTTGTCACACATAGTAAAACACAGTGGTGACACTGGACTGAATCATTCCAGTGTGTTTTAATTAGAAGTGAATAGTAACTATGGCAAACAAGTTCACATTTATGTGTATTCATCTGCCAGACCACAGATTTATCCAGACTGACTTAGGAAAAGTTTTCAGGACGGGACTGAAACCATTATACATATCCGATTATCAAGCAGAGGTTGACAAATAAAACTGAGTAGTTACTTTTTTGCAGTAAAGCTAGATTTACAAGAGATTGCTGTTTGCTACAAGTTAGACGGTCCACTGAGGTCTGAATACAAGGCAAGCTGCTTTGAACCATAAAATGGAATGGTTAACGGCTCAATCGAACCTAAAGAAATTGTTTGACCGAGGGTTTAAACTGAAGAAATGTCATGACTGTCAATAGAAAAACAGCCCTGTGCACAGCAATCAATTCCCTGCAATCGGCCTCACCATCTTAGCCTCGGAGTGGGAGCTGTGTCCAATGGGGGAGGAGGAACCGCTGCTGCCACCACCCAGGGGAGGTCCGGGGATGTCCGGAACGTTAGGCACCGTGCATGCTGGCCGAGCAAGCTGCACAGAGCAGACCACATAAACACTGAGCCAGCTTCACACACGAAAGACACAGCCCTGAGCACGCATACCACTCTCAGTCATGTCACTCTTCTTTTCCCACGTGCCTGGCGTGTGGAATCAGTGTTCAGCACTCACAGATATGACTGAGGCCATCTGTCCCGGGCTGGGGAGCAGGGGTACTGCCTGCCCAGGAGGAAAGTGCATCATCATAGGGTATGCGCCTGTGGGAGAGCTGCAAAAACAGTGTGTCACTGAAAATGGGGGCAAAGGAGAGGTGCAAAGGGACAGAAAGAAACACTGTGGGAGCCTTTGCTTTTATGATGACAATTTGTTTTGGGAAAAAGAGCAGGCAGAAGAGGAACAGAAGGAGAACAGTATAAAGCTGCGTTTTAATCAAACGCGATGCAACGCGACGCAAATGCATGAAAAGTCAATGGAAGAAGGCGAATGGGCAGAGTTAATCACAGCGAAACTGCGAGCGACGCGAAATGGGCGAAATGAGCATTTGCAATGGTTCGCTTAACTTAAAAAATGTTCAACTCGAGCGAAAATTTCACCTGGGGAAAGCCAATCACCTTCAAGTAGGGCTAGAAGCCACGCCCCCTTTCCAGAAATCTGTTCAGCAACTTGCTAGCAGCGTTGGCAATCAAAAATACTTGCTGTGACGGGGCGCGAAATTCACTTGTTCATTTTTCAGGCAAGCAATCAAACCGCGCAAGGAAAGTGAAGCATAATTTCGCTTCGCGTTCGGTTAAAACGCAGCTTAAGTAAAATAAAGTCAGCACAAGAGCTGAGCAAAAATCACAGGTGCCGATCAAACTCACCCCAGCTGGTGACCAGAGGGAGGGGCCTGTGTGATGACGGAGGTAGGGGAGGGCAGGGTGGGATGCAGCGGGTCATACCCGAGATGCAGAGGCAGAGAACCTGGGCGCACAATGGTGGGAGTGGGTGCTGAACTTGCCGATAGGTGCTGAGGAGCCTCCTGTCGACAAAGGGGAATGAACACCAACTGCTTTTACACATCAATCTTGAAAAATCACAACACTGAACTCAAGGGCGTAACTTAGGGTTGAACATTGGGGGTTGAGGTTTCCTTGAATATGATTATTTGGGGGTTGTATTGGCCAGTTTTGATTATTGGGGGGGTTACAACCCCCCCATCCCCCCTGTAATTTACGCCCATGTCTGAACTTAAACCATAGTTCAGTGCTTCCTGACTTCATCATCATATCATTAACAGAACGATACTGACTGAAATACAACAGGACGTTGGTTTTGCATTCGACTGGTGGTTTACACAAACAGACGATGAAAACAGTGAAAGACCTATTCACAGTGATGTGACAAAGCACCCATAGACCACCTGCAGCTTGTCTCACACTTTCCCTGCGGGCTACCTTGGGTATCCCGCCAGTGTCACAATTGCTGGAAATGGATTCTGGGCTCCCTGGGGGAGATGAGTCCAGCTCCACTGGCTCCTCCTCCTTCACTTTCACCACTGAGGGGATCTGCAGTGCCAGCGACTAGGGGGAAGGGGAGGAGGATAGAGGAAAGAGGATACACAGCCAGAGAGGAATACACAGCTCTGCCTCAGGAAATCAAAGTCCAGAAGTCCTACTGTTCACCACCAAGAATATTTCATTGACTGGCTCAAATCTTGCCCCTGCTGCTCACCGGGTTTTTGGTCATCTTACTCTCGTCATCCTCCTGGGCCTTGTGGAACTCCTGCTCGAATGAGTTGGCCAGCTCATTGAACAGCCCCACCTCCTCGCAGTTCTTCAGGAAGCGGGTGGGTGTGGGGGTTTGGTCTGTATGAGAGGGGAGGGATGGTATTTATACCACTTTAATAGATACTAAACAACTGACAACTTTAAAACCTCAAACACAGCCTGTACCACAATTCTACTCTCTATGTGCTGCATAGTTTTCTCTTTACATACTCTTCAGTTCATATACTCTTGGATGTACACTCAGTGACCACTTTATTAGGTACACCTGTACATCTGCTCGTTCGTGCAAATATTTAATCAGCCAATCATCTGGCAGGAACTCAATGCATAAAATCACAGAGACATAGTCAAGAGGTTCAGTTGCTGTTCAGACCTAACATCAGAATGGGTAGGAAATCTGATAGTGACTTTGACCGTGGGATGATTGTTGGTGTCAGACGGGGTGGTTTAAGTATCTCAGAAACTGCTGATCTCCTGGGATGTTCATGCACAACAGTCTCTAAAGTGTATAGAGAATGGTGCGAAAAACAAAAAACATCCAGCAAGCGGCAGTTCTGTGGCCAAAAACGCCTTGTTAATGACAGAGGTCAGAGGAGAATGGCCAGACTCGTCCAAGTTGACAGGAAGGCGACAGTAACCCAAATAACCACACGTTACAACAGTGCTATGCAGAAAAGCATTTCGGAACATACAACACCTTGAACATTGAGGGTCTTGGCTACAGCACCAGAAGACCCCTCCAGGTACCACTCCTGTCAGCTAAGAACAGGAAACTGAGGCTACAGTTGGCACAGGCTCACCAAAACTGGATGGTAGATGATTGGAAAAACATCGCCTGGTCTGATGAATCTCAATTTCTGCTGCGACATGCAAATGGTAGAGTCAGAATTTGGCATAAACAACACAAATTCATGGATCCGTCCTGCCTTGTGTGAATGGTTCAGGCTGGAGGTGGTGGTGTAATGGTGTGGGGAACATTTTCTTGGCATACATTAGGCACCTTAATACCAACTGAGCATCGTTTAAATGCCACAGCCTACCTGAGTATTGTTGCTGACCATGTGCATCCCTTTATGACCATGGTCTACCCATCTTCTAATGGCTACTTCAGGCAGGCTAACACATCATACCACAAAGCACACGTCATCTCAGACTGGTTCCAGGAACATGACAATGAGTTCAGTGTACTCCAATGGCCTCCACAGTCACCAGATCTCAATCCAATAGAGCACCTTTGGGATGTGGTGGAATGGGACATTCGCAGCATGAATGTGCATCCGACAAATCTGCAGCAACTGCGTGATGCTATCGTGTCAGCATGGAGCAGAATGTCTAAGGAATGTTTCCAGCACCTTGTTGAATCCATGCCATGAAGAATTCAGGCTGTTCTGGGGGAAATGGGGGGTCCTACCCAGTATTAGAGAGGTGTACCTAATAAAGTGGCCACTGAGTGTATACATAATGTGTTATAACTTTGCTAAAATGAGTGCTCTAGGTGATCAGTCAATTTCTGTACATCTAATGACATCAACAAAATTTTTTCATGGCTACTGTGAAACAGTGTAGAATCCTGACTTTTTTTAAAACAGGGAGCACCCTCTCATTGGTAATAAAACAAGCACGCAGAATAGTCATAGCCTGTGTAGCAGGTAAGTATGCTTATGGAACACTGACAGTGTGTGTGTGTAATCACAGCCAAAAATATCAACAAATGCGCACAAATATCAAACCTTCCAAAGCTGGTTCAGAGAAGAGAGAGAGTACAGTCATGAATAACTTAATGTGACTTCTTTCTGAAGTTTATCTTCAACAGAAGATGATATGTGAATACTTTTTGTGTTCAGGCCTCAAAGTAAAAACAGGAAGACTTGAAAACCCTGAATTACCTTGAGGAAACAGGACAGAAATGAGGGTCTGCAGGATCACACAAACACATTTTTGAGAACAATAAAATGTTCACTATTTCATACACAAATAAATAAGCCACAAGATAAAATGAGCAACAGTAATGAAAACTGAAAACATTTAGATTGTTAATGAAATGAGGAAAATTCCATTCTCCTTGGACACACAAAGGCATGTCAGAACCACTTTTGAAAATTACAGAGATCCTCAATTTTACCAGGTCTCTGTCAGGAAAAATTAACACTGTCCTTTGGTCATAATAACCCGTTAAATCATTCTATGTCCATGACATCACGGCTGAAGACCACTCTGATAATGGAAATTTAACTTCATCATCAGACTGGAGAGTAATGACTGACTGACTAACTGAAGTTTCACTTTATAATCAGAGTGGAGAGTAAAGACAGACTGACTGACATTTCACTCAATGGCGGTTGGCAGCACAAGGAAATGAGCTGTGTTTAAAATTCAATAACTTGCTGCCTTTTTACTGAAAATGTAAATTTGATAGATTAGCTAGATTAATACTACGATAATATATAGTGAATTTGTTACACTTTATGCCTTTTCACTGAACATCAAGAAATATACTTGAAGTATACTTGAATACTAAATTCAAGTACTTCCCAGTACTGACTCCTGTTTGATCCTTCTTTCATTGTTGAATCTATCAACACACTCATGGCCTTACTGGCATAATATTCAATCTCAACACACAACCCGCATGAACAGGTACTTGTATCCTTGTTGGTTTAGTATCTTATAATAATCTTATAATAATGTCAGCCTGTTCCTACAAAAAATAAAAATACACATAAAACAATAATGAAAAAGATAAACCAGTGTGGGTGTGTGAGAAGAGGCCATTCGTTGAGATTCTGAAGAAATACACACCTGCAATTATGACAGAGTCAGTTCTGGCAGGTCCAAATTTTAGAGTCATCTCATGTTTGTGCTTGTGGACAGCAAGGTGGTCTTCATTGGTAAATCTCTGTGGTAACAAGATACATTGTATCTTTTTCCATTCTTGTTCATCCAATCCTCACTCCTCATTACTCAGTTTTCAGCACTGGTCACTTGGGTGACCACCTTTTCATTTTTACGTGCAGATACAAATTTTGTGGTCCAAATATAAAATATGAGAAAACAGAGCACACATTTAATAATAAACATTAACAACATATATGAAATATAATAAATACAGACTAAACAGAACACTTAGTTTTCCACTGTTATCAAAATTTTAAATTTGCTCTTAACTATTTCCACAAGAATGACTCCCATCATTTTGGTTCCTTGTAACCAAAAGGTTGTCGGTTCAACTCCTAACTAGTGCGCAACAGTTATAGCCTTGGGTAAGATATGCAACACAAACTGTTTCAGAAAAATATCTCTACCTCTGTAAATGATCTGTGGGCCCTAATCTTGTGCTGGCACAGACAAGGGCAATTTTCAAGCACAAGTTAGTTGCTAAATCTGTGCAGCAAAAAACTAGCACAATGCGATGAATGGCTGGCTTGCTCCAAGTTTTCTCCATTTCCCTCTTCAAAATCATAGCACTGGCACTGCGTGGGAGGAGAGGGGCTGTCTGGCACAACAACCTGGTGGCCTGGTGAAAGGTGGTATTTCCTTGCCAGCTTTGCGCTTAGGGCATAACACCCTCAACAACCACCTCTTAGCACAAACGCAACACTTCAATGCAAAAACGATGGCATGAGGCACTTGTGTGAAATTAATATGCACACACTGTCATGATACTTAGAGACATATGCACTGTCAACAATCATTTGTTTTGTGTTTCATTTTCCAATTGAGTTAAGGCAATGAACATCATCAATCAAGTGCTGTTATCAATTAAGGACATGAGCACATATCAGGACAGAATAACCCAATAACCAATGCATTGACATTATCAAAAAAAAATCAGAAAGGTTAGATAACAGGGCAATAATATTTTTCTACATGTTGTACATATGTTACTCATCATTTGCGCTGTAAAGCCTTACCTAATTCTATATTTTTAATAAGGATCAACATGCATATCGATCTAATGCATCACTACAGGTGACACTGGCAGATGTAAAATCCACTTTCTTTAACCAGTCGCCATAAATCACATCTGTCCTGACAAGTCATGACTGATATCTGTCCTCTGATCATGGAACATTTGGAGGATGAGGGCTCCCATGTGATTCGTTGTACACTGTACAGTGATGGAATAAAATAAAATTGGCTTTGTTTGGGAGTGGAGTGCAGATCGGCCTGGGTCTTGCCTGTCCCTTGGCTTACCAGTGACCCTTTTTAGTCAGCTGGGGAAGTGGTGGTTGATGAACCGTGTCTTGTAGGATTGGTGGTTGAAAACAACTTCTCCAGAGTGACAGTGGGTGTCAGAGTTGTGGGGCATCACTGTTTTTTTTTCTTTTCAGAGTCTAGAATGCTTGCTCTTCAATTATCTACATTTCAAACCAAACCATAGCTGAAGAGTTTACTGTTTGGAAAGGAACATGAAATTAGCTGGCTAGCTATCTGACTAGCTGTTAAGTACCACGTGTTCTGATCTGACTGATCTCTGTGTGTGAGGCTGCGCCATCATGACAACCACTGAACACCTACCAGTATGTGTGGGTGTTCATTAAACATAAGCTGATGTCATGTTTGTTACTGTAGTCACTCAAACTACCATATAGCTAGCCAAAGTTAGCTTCTTTGCTAGATAGGTACACGCTTGGAAAGGGACAATGAGTGACTAGTTAGCAGCTTCCCACGGATGGGCACCAGCTGGTGGATGGAGTACTGTCCGCAATGCACATATCACAAGTAATTCCTTCTCTTGTGATGTAAATCATGGTGACTTGGGTCAAACAGCACCTCCCCCATGCTCTAAACAGCAAAAGTGGTAATATCAGACAGCCCTGGTCATCACAATATCCAGCTATCAACACATCCATGGGTACCTAATAATTTCATGTGATCCAACCCATCAGTATGTAATCACAATGCCATAAAAATACTGAATTTTAGATTGCTGCCCCCAAGCTGTTTTGCACCAGCTTCCGAACAGCGCTTAGTCATTGTGTTAAGTTTGTCTAATTAGGGGTCGTTGTGTAAAATATAAGCAATGTAACGTTAATTGCATCAGTTAACCTATCCCATGAGCAGACAATGTCACTGTACTTGTGCACTGGACCATGTAAACAATTAATACATACTAGTTTATTTCCATGTCTTTATCTCTTGAATGTAAAGAAAACAACATTGATGTAAAATGCAGAATTGATTACAATTCAAAATTAGTCTTTGTATGAGCTAAATTTGAGCATTTCTGTACCATTCAGAGGTGTAAACTTTTCATAGTGCAAGCAATGCAGTGTCCAGGACATTTATAAAACGCTGGTTGAAATAAGTATAACTTCCAAAGGACTCCAATATTTAAATCAATTTTTAGATTCATTGTATCAAACTGAATGCAATGTAGTTACAAAGGTACCTCTTGTACCTTTGACAAATTTGTGTTTTATTGCAATTTTTGCATGTTTTTTTATATTAAGTAACAAGCTACACTTTGTAGCTTGTTACTTAATATATCCCAAAATGAATTTCCTGAAAAGGTTTGTTAGTTATTTTAAATCATTTATCTCGTAATTGTCTATGGGACAGGGCTGAGTGATTTTCAGGGGGTGGAACACAGCCATTGGTTGCATTATAGGACTTGAAGTGTGTAGAACTGCTTTTGGTTGCACATCAGCACACAGACGGACTGCATTTGTGTCACCTCAGCACTCTTGCATGAGAGACTGTCATGGTGTGATGAGCCAAATGAGGTGATAATAAAAAGCGTTGCATGATGGGGAAACACCATATAAAAGCCACAGCTCAATTGGAGGACTTACCTGCCCACACCCTGGGGCGTGGCATACAAAAGGTCGGTCATCCCCCATTTCATCTGAAGAAAGACTCTGGAGAGTGACTGTTGAAACTTGAAAAACACTGTAAGAAAACAGAAACACACGCCCTAAACATGGCTAATGCATTATTATAACTGGGCAACCTACACCTATGGATGGACAACCATACTAGAGCAAAACCCAGCAGGTTCAAAATCTTTCTATCAATAAATGTTGGGGACGACTGGATTCAGTGGTTTGAAACAATATATGGCTACTGCATCTGATAAAAGCCTTCTCACCTCAATCAACTGATAAACCTCTGAGAAACAGCTTCTGTCTTCATCTTTACTGCTCTTTCTGTTTGCCCAAATGAACTGAACAGGACTGAGGTCAATTCTACAAATCCAGCTGCAATTTAATCCCTCCATTAACATTAACACTCCAAACCTCAAATATTCTATTTTATTCTATATAATATTCTATATTAAACTATTTTACACTTCCTTTCTTATCAACTGATCCTCCATTTTAACAGCCCCTCCAAATCACACACCCCCCAGAACCTCTAACAATTAGTTTCACAGATCGGTTGGACATTGAACCGGCCCAAAGAATGTATAACTATCATGATATGGCTAAAGATCAAAAATGGCATTAGTAGCTGCAGCGGAGTAGGGTTAATGGGCTACTGAGCCAGTGGTTGCTTTGACTAAGAAGTGTAACATGCTGCTTCAAGATTAAATAAGACAGTCTAGTGAACTGCAGGCTGTAAAGGAACTGTTGTACAACTATGTGAGGTGGAAAACTTCCCTCACGACACACACAATACTACCTGTCAGTACTCCAGCCTGAGCTGCTGGTTTCTCCCTGTCTGTCAGCGTGGGTGTGTCTTTTGTTTGTTTTTTCTGTGCATGTGCTTTTGTTTTGTTTTCAGCCTTCGCCCCTCCTCCTGTCCTGCCCTGCTGCCACGCCCACCACCTGAAGCCCATCCTGCGCACCTGTTCCCTGTTCTCTCATCACCAGCCCATGTATATGTATACCCTGCTGTTTCCTTTGTTCTTCGCCTGATCGTCTCAGTCTTGTTTCTGTATCGTTCTCACCGTTTGTCAGTTCTGCTCTGTTTGGTTTTTTGACTCTGCTTGTTTCTCCTGAGGTCTTTTTGGTTACTGATTTTGGACTGGATTTTGACTACGATTTTGCCTGTGAGTTTGGACCTGTGATTAAAAGATCCTTTTACTGCCTGTTTTGTCTGCGCCTGGGTCCTTTCCCCCGCCAACCCTGACAATTGCCACCTGATATCTGGACCTTGCTCCTCTGAAGGAGCAATAATAAGTGGGTAGGGAAAAGGAGCTGGGGGTTTGGAGAATTGGTGCTACCTATGACCCCCCCCCCTCTCAAGCACTGAGAAACAACTTTAATGAGTTGAAATATGGGGTCACAAAAGCAGTAGCTCCACTTTGGGTAGAGGGTGATGCTGATTGAATAACAGTAACTTGTGTGTGCATGAATCTTACTGATCTGCAGAAACATCAGATAAATTGAAACAGATTTTGACTAGCAGTCTAAATACAGACAACTGAAACTCGAATGACACAAGAACAATCAACTAAGTTACATTTTTAACATATGCTCAATGGGCCGTATTCTCCCATTCGGGCGCAAGTCCTTTTTTTCCTGTTACGCGCATTTCAGTTACGCGTATTCTCCCTGTAACTGGCAGAGTTACCCCTTTTGCCTTTCAGCCACCGTAGCTCCTTCCCTTCTGGGCCACGCCCCCCAAGTAGCACTCAGGTGGCTAACCACTAATTAGCTAAGGTCCCATTTTTGGATATATATGGCCGCTTTGTCAGGTATGGCAGTTCGAGTCCCTTGGTTCATTGCTTACCGGTCTGTATTGCGATCGACACGGAGAGGTATGTGCTCCCTGTTTAGGTTTTATTCACCGTTAAATCGTTGCTGTCGCGCATGCATGTGTTTAAAACTGAACTGTTTGGTAACAGGTGCTTTGCGAGTCGGTGTTTTCCGAGTCTACAAACGCTTCCCATTGGTGTGTATGCGTGTTCCACCAAAGGTATTTGCGTTTTGTTCAATCTGCTGCACCTGTAGCTTCGTTAAATCCGTATTACAAACGAGCGATCTTGTATTTTAAATATGCGTGTATGTAACATCGATGTTTTAATTCAGGTCTGTGTTGGAGACGCCGAGTAAGCGCCCGTCTTGCTCACGCTAACCGGACGGCACGTACAGGTAAAATTAAACTAGGGTTGTTTCTTTCTGAGTGTGTAACTTGGGGCAATTTGGGGTAATGTGTGTTGTGTACTTTAGGTGAATGTACAACCGTGATGTTTATTTATTTATTTTTTTACCTCTTAGGAAGATTTGCCACTGCTGCTTTGCCTCCTTTAATTTTAGTTTAGCTTTTGCCTTGCGGGGTTTTTCTCTATAAGTGGCCTGAGTTGGTGTGTGTGGCCACCTGATGTGCGTGATTTTTAGCTGTAGACGGATTTTAGGTGTACTGGCTGCCCGAGTGTTTTTCCTTTATTGTATTTTTTTTACATTAACTTTGTATCAAGCCTTTAATCAGCTGGTTAGGGTTGTAATTAATCTTCCCCCCACATAGTTATCAGGGAGTGTAGATGCTGGACTGCAGGGCGGGCTGCTGGATCTGGGTCCCCCCCTTCATGCACTGCATGCAGTGTTTGTAGTGGTAAAGTGCACTTCACCATTTACTGTGATCACTATTTGCTGTGTGTGTTAGCAGGCACCAGGAAAAAGGGCGCGTGTGGTGTGTCGGTCTCTCCTCTTTAAAGCAAAGGTAATCCCCCCAGTGGTCAGCCTACTCATCCCCTACCATTTCTGCTACAGTTTTTCTCTGGTGGCAGCCATTACTCCGTCCTCTGGCAGCATTGCTTGCCCACCCATTCCCTTTTTTAGAGTTTGGAGCAATAAACTTGCAAACTTGTTTAACTTTTGTTAAATAAACTTTTGTACTCAAACTGAAACGCGTCCCTATCGTCTCTACTAACTCACCTGCATGTGAGAACCCTCTTGTCTCCATACAGTATTTTAGGAGTATAAATTGCAACATTTCTTGGGGTGAAAGTCCCCAGGTGGCGTAGTCGAGTACCCTAGAGCCAAGACCTTCTGCATTACACGCACCAGGTCACATCCCCTACGTGCTCTGATCACACCCACAGCGTGTAACTTCACAATGAAGACAGGCACATGAAATAGGCGTGATTTATTTAAAATAGAAGTAGAGTGAGTCACAACCTTGTTTATTTAGGCTGTCGGGAAAACGTGGAACGTGGACTTACACATTTACATGTGAATGTCATTGAAATCCATTCAAACCATAAACAAGACTCTGATTTTGAGAATAAATGCAAATCGTGACGAAACACGAATCGTGTCAAAGGAAAGCATTTGTTTCTATATAAGACATAAACCCAAAAATAAAGTAAATATACGAAACGATGCATGTGCTGGACCTATGTATAAAGACATGTTTGACGTGTGGAGATTCATCTACCCTTTCGCGCGTACGGTCACACCGGTGTGATTAGCCGTTTAGTGCGTATGCTAAAACTGGTGCGATTAAAACACGAGATTGGAAAAAATCTAGCTAATTCTAGCTTTGAGGAAACAGCGATTTAACATTAAAAAATAGCAAATGTGGCGGGAAAACTGAGAAGCTTAATAACGCTAATGAAAACAACGCAACGAACGTAAATCACGCTACATAAGTAATTGAGGAAAAGGTGCAACAAAATGCATATTCCAATGTCCACGCTTGAACTCATGCTGAGTAGCCTATTATTAAAAATTCAGCCACCCTCTGAAACGACCCAGATGCAAGAACAGAGAGCACTGGTGATTTTGATGAGGACTGGTAGGGAATGCAGGTGATTACTGTGGCTGGAAAGCTGTTCGTCCAGGAGTCCGCACAGGTGGATGATGGCTTCACGGTCGAGACGAAATCACTGGATGCACTGCGCGTCAGTGAGCCCCAGTATATCCAAACGAGGTCGGAATACTCATGGCCGTCGTCTTTGCGCTTGGCGAGCTCTTCTCCATCTTTCCCACTCTCTCAGGAGCACAAGCAAATGCAGAGCATGCATTTTGGTTTAGGATTAAGGCATACTAGAAAATTGGTCCTATTTATACTCATCTTATTTGATATTTGTTTTATTCTAATTGAACTAATTATTTACCAGGCTTGTTCACAACACCATGTGATGTAAAGCGTTTTTTTGTTTCACAATGTAATATAGTGTTACAAGACATGTTATTGTAGTTTAAAAATAGTGACACACAAATATTGTAAATTTTGAACTTTATTTTTACATGTATAGTAATGTTAAAAGTAGGCCTACTGCCGAGTAAATGTTTACATAAGAAACGCCCATATTTTGGGGTTGCTCCGCCCAAAGCACGTAACTGCCTCCATGGCGCGCAATCATAGACTTAAGTCAAGGGGAGAATACGCGTAGGCTGAAAAGTGCGTAGCTGCACGCTTTTTTGATTTACACATGGGAGAATATGCCCCAATGTCCATAGTTTGACCGTTCACTTTTTTTTTCCTAGAAGTGCACATGTACTTTTCCTCCATCTATAAGGTCTACTGGCCCTCCCCTTCACAGCATTGCACTTCAAACATCAGTTGGAGGAAAGACATTTTACAGTTTAGGTATAATAGCCCATGGAACAGCTTTTGACCATAATCTAAATTAAAATATATCCATATTTATCTTGTTTGGATGTATGTCCTCCATTCTGATGCAGAAACATGGGGACACAGGCAAGTAGTGGCTTTCTACAGCCAGGCTTTAGATCTGGTAGCAAAAGTATTCTCATCATGTCTGCAAGCAGTACAGGCAGCAGCAATGGTGGTGATGCTCTCAGCCTCCACTGTACTGCATGTTCCCCAGTGCAGTACATGTAAAATGTTGCAGGGATCAAAGGTATTGTCAGTTTCTCTGGGACAACAGAGAATATTACATATATGTAATGAGCCACACTCTTGGGAAAGTGCAGTTCAGTATTTAAGTAGTAGTAACAGAGTGTTTTGTGCATGTTATGAAACGGAGGCTCTGTGTATGTGTAACGGAGCTGCTAGCCAGTTACAGAATTTGTCTAATTGGGACAATAAAGAGAGAACGCCATATATGAATAACCTACCCATTTATTGATATAAAAACAGTTCGCAGAATTACGGCACAAGTTTGCTAGTTTGCAACTGAGCGCACCGCGCACGTTTAAAAAAACAAAGTTTTAAATTACTGTTAAGTGGCACTGTTACTGTTAGGGTGGCCAACTAGCAGGGCAGTGAAGCTACACGCTATTTAAAAACATTGCTAAACAGTTTTAACTTTGTTTTAAATGTTTTATGATATCGTGTGAGCGTGCTAGCAAGCAAACGCCTTACCGCCTTATCTGTTTAAGCTTCAGACCACGTCCACTGTTTCCGGGTCGTCGGGGAGCAAAAGGGTGGTACAGTGAGCTGGGACTGTATTTATAATTTAATGTACAGCGGGTGGTATAGCCCAGTTAACGCGGGTTTATTTATAAGTTTATTTTCTGAACATGGGAAAATAAGAAAAGCTGGGAAATGTGTGATAATTGTAATGCCATTTGTATTGTAAATTATTTCTGTGATTTGTAAACAGATTACCAATTTTGGAATGAAAAATGGTAATATGGTTTGGATCATCCCAGCCAGCAAGGAGGGGATAAAAGGCAGTTTTGACCTCACTTTAGAGTTGGTTGGTGGAGTGGATGGTTGTAAAGACTGGTCTGAGTCTGAACATGCCTAGTTAGTGGGAATTATTGAAAACCCCTATAAATAGTTTTGTTTACCTGTTTGTTATTTTATTTTATTTATTTATTTTTGTCTCTTGTTACATTTTTGTTGCTTAAGTTCTGTTTTTGTTTATTTTGGTACTTTATGGTCTCCTGCACTGTACATAGCTGTCACCTTCACCTGCACGCCTGGGACCCAATAAACACCCCCTTGCCACTTCAGTTGTTGTTCGGCTCCATTTTGGAATCTTTTGCCTGGCTGCTGCGGTCAACCCGTCACAGTATGGTAAAGCGGTTTTGTGAGGGAAAACCTCTGGCACATGGCCTAATCACGGTGGGGTAAAAGGTCCATGTACACCCACACACTTCATGATTCTAAGTAGATGTAATGCCGAAAGGGTCTCTGATCTCAGAATTTGACCTAATTTGTGGAAAATATTTATGGTTGAAAGATATACTGTTTAAAGCTCTAAAGCTGCGGTTCTTAAACTGGGGGGCGCAACCCCTCGGGGGGTCGCCAAAAAAATAGGAGGGGTCGCGACGGGGGCGGATTTAGTCATTTTGGGGCCTAAGGCAAACACAGGCTTGTTCTCCCCCTTTTTCAATCCTTATTTATCTAAGAAAGACCTACTTGTAACTTCAGCAGTACTTATGATCAGAAGTCAATACATTGGCTCGCAGTACGAATGTTAAAATGAACTATTTGTTCATTACAGAGACATGATGAAGCTGTATTGGTTTGATAGCTAGCAAAGTACGTGAAGCCAAATTAGCTAACTAGCTACTTGCACAACTGAAAAGTACAAATACTACCTTACAAAGACAATTCTGGCTAGCTAGCTAGCTACAATACAAACAAAACAATAAACGTAACTAGCTAGTTACTATCACATTCCGCTGACAAATACAAGTATCATCTTGCAAACAAACACATAGCTAGCTAGCTACAATAAAAACAAAGTAGAAAGCTAGAGCTGCTCAGCTGTCATATTACTAAGAGCTAGCTAGCTATCAAACAAAAAATCGGCTATCGGCCAAATTGTTATTTTAAACATCGGTATAGGTATCGGCCCAGAATTTCACAATTGGTGCATCCCTATTTTTCAAGTCTGTACACCACGCCGAGTCGTTTACACGAGTTGGCTACACTACAGGGTTTCCATTAGCCGGTACCGGTTTTTGCCTTGTAAAATTTATGTATATAAAAAAACCAATAAATTAAAAACTTGACAGTCAAAATATCCGGTAATAATTTTCATACAAAACGTAGCTATAACAAAGCCTATCCCTAAACAGGACATTTGTGTTTAAAGGCGGGCATACACTGTGCGATTGTGGTAATGTTTTTCTTAAACACCAACTCACACTGTACGAGTAAATCGCATGCGATGTCAAGTCAAAGCTCATGATTTATGTACTTACACTGTACAGTGTGATGGTCGAGCTGCGACTCACTGCTCACACTACACGACTTCATGTGCTCACGTCGAACCCCAAACTGTGTGGCTATTTCAAATAAAAAGTCAGTTTGTGCTGTCAAAATGCTCTCCAAGGAGAAACGCGCTGCCCTTGCCCTATGTGCCAACTTTTTCTCTGGCATTTCTGTCATGGTAAGTTGAGGAGGAAACATTGAAGAGGCTAGGATGTTGCTGCCAGAGCTCAACAAGCCTAGCCTCCATAGCCTCTGTCCAACGCCGTATGTAGTCTTTGCGTATCGCTGCCATGTTTTCGATCACCTTTACCAATTTCGCGCAGGCACAGTGAGGAAAAAACACTGAATGTATGGGAATCTGATCGTATCTCTGCTTAAACTGTGCGATACCCGCCCGAGGGGCGACTAAAATTTCAAACATGTCAGAAATTCATCCGATCATCCGATTGCTGGTCGTGAGACATTATTCGCCTCTCGTGAGCCCCTGTACACTGCACGATTAAAGACGCACAACAAAGCTGAAATTCGGCCCGACTCAAAAAAAAAAGTCGTACGACTCAGAAATCGGGTCAAAACTGGACCAAAAATCGCACAGTGTATGCCCGCCTTAAGTTCAGCGAGCTGTACCCCGACTGGGCTACACTGGCTAAAATTGCCTGTGTTCTGCCCTTGTCAAGCCTGCCAGCGGAGAGGGGCTTCTCTCTGCAGAATCGAATTAAGACGGCACTGCCAAGTCGTCTGGAGAAGGAGAGAGTGACGCGCTTATGCACATTACAAGCTGCAAAGACACATTGGACACGTTTGATTTCAAGGTGGCAGCAGAGGACTTTGCCACAATGAAAAAAGGAGAAAAAAGTTACCTGGTAGCCTGTAGGCTACATTTGATGCCATGTAGGCCTAGCCTTTTTTTAAACAGGCTACAGATGTTACAGGTTACAGATATTTCGTAATAGCCTACATTTTGGCGGATAATGTTGAGGTTTTGCTCAAACGAATTACTGTTCGTTTAGCTTAACCGTTACAGTTCATTAAATAGTCAAACTGATTTGAGGTCGCTGTCATTCTTTCGTCAACCTAGGTGTACATTATATTTGCGTTTGTAACAGACTGTTTTTGAAACGTGACCGGTACATTTCAGATTTGTCCAGTAAGATAAATTCATTCCAGACACCGGACCGGCATGTCTGCAGATGCGGTAAGATCATGGAATAGTCCAATGTAGTGGGGACTGAGGGGGTGGGGGTGCCAAGACACTCATGAACTAGGCATTCTGATGCAGTTTTAGCGTATGATTTTTAGAAAGACATAATTAATCAGTGAAAGGTAAAAAAAACCCTTTCTTAACCATAAGTTTATGAGGCGTTTTATGGGGCCCTTGGTAGTTTGGGGCCTAAGGCAATTGCCAAATTGCCTAATGGTAAAGTCCGCTTCTGGGTCGCGAAATGATTTTCTGTCTGAATGTAGGCGAATTAACAGAAAATCTTTCCCGCTTTATTAAAGAAAACAAAAACAAGCTGAATGCTTCAGTTGCTAGCCAGCTAAGACGAAAAGATGGACCGGTGGCTCCAGAAAAAGCCAGTGAAAAGTTCAGAAGAGCCATCTACAAGTGGGTCTACTGTTCCTACAGGAGCATCCTCAGGTGGGATAGGCAAACATAAAACCGGCGAGAATAAGAAAGAGCCTTCCACTAAGCGTCGGCACTATCAGAAAGAATATATAAGATACGGCTTCACCTGCCAGGTCAAAAATGAAATGGACCACCCACAATGTGTGATTTGCGGTGATGTTCTGGCAAATGAGAGTTTAAAACCAGTCAAAATGAAGAGGCATCTTGAAACCAGACATCCCGATCAAGTTCATAAGTCTGTACAGTTCTTTCATCGAAAGGAAACCGAACTGCTTGCGTAAAAGACCGTAATACACGGGCAAGCTACGTTACCCACCAAAGCCCTAGCAGCTTCATACGAAGTGGCACACCTGATTACAAAAGCACAAAAGCCACACACAGTTGGTGAAACCCTCATCCTTCCCGCAGCAACTGCGATGACAAGCGCAATGTACGGTGAGAAGATAGCAAGTGCACTTAAGCAAATCCCCCTCTCGAATGACACCATCTCCAAACGCATTGATGACATTGCTAGCGACATCAAATGTCAGCTCATAGAGTGAGCGAAAAGAAGTAGATTTTCTTTACAACTAGACGAGTCTACTGATGTGTCGAATATTGCACATTTAATGGTGTTTATTCGGTACAGTCACGAAGGGAAACTCCATGAGGATATGCTGTTCTGCTCTGTGCTGGAGGGAAGGTGTACGGGTGATGACATTTTCAACAAGCTTAACAGTAAGATGGAGGAGGAAGGGCTGTGTTGGGAAAATTGCATTAGCATATGCACGGACGGCGCCGGAGCTATGCAGGGAAAAACAAAGGACTGAAAGCAAAAGTTCTACTTGTCGCGCCACACGTCAAATTTACCCACTGCTACCAAGACACTAGAGCCCGAGCTTAACGATGTTCTCCGAACAGCAACCAAAATAGTGAATTATATTAAATCACGCCCACTAAATACCAGACTCTTCTCACTTGTCTGTCAAGAAATGGGGTCTGAACACGAGTCTGTTCTTTTCCATTCCGAGGTAAGGTGGCTTTCAAGGGGCAAAGTCCTTACACGCCTGTTTGAGATGCGGGATGAGGTGCGCATCTTCCTCTCGGACGCGCTTTCCCCTCTCGCACACCACCTGACTGACCCAAAATGGATGGCAAGTCTTGCGCACCTGGCAGGCATATTTGACAAGCTAAACACACTGAACTCATCACTACAAGGCCCCAACAGCAATATCCTGACCCTCTCAGACAAAGTGGATGCTTTCACGAAAAAGTTGCAGCGCTGGACAACCCGTGTGGAGAGTGGGGATTTTTTTGTCATTTTTCCATTTTCTCCCCAATTTGGAATGGCCAATTTCCCAAACTTGGAATGCCCAATTCGTCATCGATGTTCAGTCCCATTGCGCAACCCCACTGTCAATCCGGGAGAGCGTAGACAAGCACGTGCCCTCCTCCGAGACATGTGATGTCAGCCGCTGCTTCTTTTCGCTCTGCAGTCCACAAGCCAAGCTAGCACAGAGATGAGTCGGAGGAAGACATTTCATATGCCTGACTGAACATGCATTTTTGTTGTTTAGTTGAATATTTTGAATAAAGTTTGTATGTCTTGATTGCGGAAAAAGTCAGACTGAGGGCGTAAAGGTTTCGACCAACCCTTAGCTAAGTTTCTCGCCATGATATTTCTTTTGAATGAGCAGAGACACAATAGAGTTACAGAAAATTTTATTCGCTGTCCGGTATCCTTGTGTAAGTGTACAAACAGAAAAATTACACCCTCCGTTCGAGTCCCAAAGTGTAGGAACTAGGCGATCGCTGGCTGTCTTATTTCCCATCGCCGTCACTGCTGACGGAGCCGCGGTATTTAAAAATGGTCTCACGCAATGAGGTGTGCTGAAATAGCACACCTCATTGTAATCAGATTTCTCTCCGTTCCGCCCTTCCGTCTCCGTAAATTAGCCAGAGATTAGCCATGACAGTATGCTGTCAAATCAGTGGGTTGGGGAAGAAGGGGGTCGCGAGAATTGACCAATGTTTTTTGGGGGGTCGCCAGATAAAAGTTTAAGAACCGCTGCTCTAAAGCATCAAAGGAATAGATATTTCAGTTATGCTGGAGCTCAATTTAAGGGATCTCTCTGAAGGATAAATTCAACAGATTTACCACTTCATCAAGCACATGATGTTAGTGAACACAGGAGTGTAGCAATAGGAATTCAACATGCAGCTAAGGCTAACATGTTTTGGTTAAAGCAATTACTGTGCCTGCTAATGTGTTTCATAATTTTGTAAGTGCTTATACAAGGGACAACCTGGGGAGAGCATACGAGGAACACTGTTCTAGGGCTCTGGCTGATGCCCTTTCACAGCAACAGGAAATGGTAACTGATTTATTGCAGTGTTTCCTGCCTCCAGAATTGGTAACTCTAAGTCAAAGTGAATTAACCAAACATGGTAAAGTTGGATGGGAAAGTTACTGTATGTACATTCTGTAAGGAAAAACAGTGCCTTTGTGTATTCATATAGGGCTGTCTTCTCCCATGCGCGTAAGTCAAAAAAAGGGTGCAGCTATGCACTTTTCAGCCTATGCGTATTCTCCCCTTGACTTAAGTCTATGATTTGCACGCCATGAAGGCAGTTACGCGCTTCGGGCGGAGTAATGTAAACACCATTTACGCGTATTCTGCCCTTGACTTACGCACTTTTCAGCTACGCGCTTCTGAGGGCTGTAGTAAGTCAAGCGCCACTACATGGCGAAACACCACATTGCCTTTTAATTCTGGACCTTGACGCGACGCGCCATGCAGCTCAGTGTCGCCCAGCGACCATTGGAAATGAATGACTTCCGGCCGCTTTGTCGCTCGTAGTCGCTGCCGGTGTGAGTGTAGGGTTACGCGCAAATGGGAGAATCGGCCCATAGTGATCAACTTTGGGCACACCTGGAAGGACCTTGAGACAATGACCTTACATTTTAACTTCATGCCTTCCCAAATGCATGATTTTCCTTTCCTACAAGAGGAACTGTAATCTACTTTGTTCAAAGCCATCAGACTTCTGTGGTGAGGATGTGTTGCTCCCAAACATTCGTAAAATAAATGTTTAACTCAAGGGTCTGACAGTTTGTTCCACAGCACAGGTAAGTCTGAAACATTATTCAACAATATATTTAATCAACAATACTCAACCAACAGCTACATTTGTTCATTCTAGCCTATTGGAAAACAACATGGATAATCCAAGTCAGATGCACAGCGAGCATTGATGTGATAATGAAGCCACAGTATCTTTATTTTCATATTTATTAATCAATATCAATCTTTTCATCAATCTATTTTAAATGAACCAAAACATCTAGTGCAGCATGAAATGATCTGCATTATTATTATTCTTAATAAATGAAAGGCGTAACAGAAAATGTCTTAAAGGAAAATTATTACTCTGCCCTGTTTGTGCTGCCACTATTTCATCATATTATCCAATAGCTAGGGATGTCCCAATCAAGTTTTTTTTGGCCCTGATCCCGATCCAAGTCATTTATTTAATATCGAGTATCTGCCGATACCGAATTACGATTCGATACTTGTATTTTCCTAGATAATACAGCTGCACAGTGCACACCTCAGGTACATTAAAGTTATTAAAATCAATCCAATGTATATGCTTGACAACTGAATAGCTCTGCAATGCATTAAGAAAAAAATTGCCTGCATCCAAGAGACAAAATAAAGTAAACAAACTAAAAATATTTTATATGGCTCATCACAATTCCACTTAGTGCAGCATTGGTTTTCATTTGTTTTTTAACAAAATAACCAAGTAAACAAACTAAAAGGTGTCTTTATAAATAGCTAATCAATTCCACTTAGTGCAGCATTGTAGTAGTAAAACTACACTCAAAATGAGTAATATAATCACAATTCCACTTCGAAGTGGTGTAATAGCTTAACTTTAACATTCACGGTCACAACAAATAAAAATCACAATTCCGCTTAGTGCAGCATTATAGTAAAACTATACTAAAAATGAACACCAGAAATCTCAATTTCACTTAAAAGTGGTGTAGCAGCTTAACCTGAACATGGGGGAAAAGAATCAGTTTCTATTTATTAGAGTAGCAGCATGCTTCGGTGCAACCTTTGCCTGAGTTACCTGAGTGAACTCACTCCATTCCGTTGAGTGTTTACTTTTTAGGTGCCATATCAAATTGGTAGTATTGAACGCAGCTCTGTTACTACCGCCTCGCGAAATGCTCGGATTGCAGACATTACAAGTGGCTGTTGGACTGCTTTCGTTTTCCAGTTTAAAATATTTCAACACTGCAGACATTTTAGCCGCGTCCCGCCACAAATTGTGGTCTCCGTTTACGACACCTGTGTGACAGCTGACGTAAAACAAAGGATTGGGCTTAGGTTCGTGCTCAATAAAGCCGATACCGATCAGTTAAAAAATGCCTTGATCGGCCCCGATACCAATCTTTGAGATTGGATCGAGACATCATTACCAACAGCTATCACCTGTTCATTATAGTCCATTTCAGGCTTGCACCTTCCTTCAACTAATCTAAATTTAATGCAACAACTGCACTGTTGCCACAAGTCTTCCCCTGGAAGTAATGGCCGTGGTTGCAGAGGTTCATTTTCTGGGTGCTATCACTTTATATAAAATTTCAGGCAGTACAGAAATATTTTTATTAAATAAGCAAGATATCTCTCATTTTTGCTTCAATATAATGCAGCTATCCAGCTTAGCAGACAGTTAGCTAAGAAGCTACGTTAACTAAGATGCTTGGACCACTGTAGCACTGTCTACTGTTGGTCTGATGCAAAGAATTAATGCATGTTTTCGCTGCTCTCCAGGGGTTCCTATACTGCCCTCTCCAAGGGCCAGGGAATAATCTTAAATTTTCCCCCACTTGGCCCTGGGATTTCAGTTTTTTTTACTGCCTCTAAAGAAAGGACTCTGCTCCTTTTAGTACTTTCTGGCAATTGCCACTGCAAAAATGCACAATAATAAGTACAATTTTGAAGGACTGATTTCATTCATGTTAGACAGATACAGCTTTTAAGTGAGCCCCTTTTGCATTTACTCCCACTATATAAATGTGTTCTTTTGGTATTCATTTCCAATATCCTAGTCCTACGAGTTTTGTGGGTCCAACCTTGCAGTAAGCCTACTGGGTCACAACCAAAGAAATGCCTGAAATGTTGGGTGCCAGTCATCCTTGAGGTTGGTGAATCAGCAAGGTGCTGTGGGTGGGCTTTGCAAGTTCATGGTTCAACACTACGGTTGTCCAATTGCCTGGGGAAAGTAAAAACATGTATTGGGCAAGTAAAACTGTGCACGGGTTCAGCCCCTTCTCAAGAAGCCTAACTTAGGTCTTGAGGTTCTAAAATAATTATGGACCAATATCCAAACTGCCTCATCTATCAAAGATTCTTGATAAAATTGTTTCAAATAATTTCTTTGAAAAATTCCAGTCAGGTTTCCAAATGTACCACAGTATTGAAACAGCACTGTTAAAGGTGACCAATGACCTTCTTATGAACTCTGAGAAAGAAGAGTGTAGTATCCTGATACTGCTTTATCTCAGTGCTGTTTGATACTGTATACCATTCAATCTTAACCTGCCACTGAAGAAAATGGCTTGGAGTTGCAGGCACTGCACTATCCTGGTTTAAGTCATGTCTTTCTGACAGGTAATTCTCATTATCAATTGGTGATTCCTCATCACGCTGTGATCCAATCATCTGCAGCATCCCCCAAGGTTCTATACTGAACCTCATGTTATTCACCATTTATTCCAAGTTTAGCTCCTTCATGGACTGTTTGTCTAATATGAAATTCTGGATGTCCAAAATTTTTGAGACTAAATGAGGATTAAGCTGAGGTCCTCAAAATAAGCTCCAAATCTCACAGAAAGGAAAAATGTTACCCACTGGAAAAAGGTACAGTCAGTACATCTGCATAGCAACTCACACGTCAGAGTGATATTTGACTCTGAATTAAACTTTAGGCCACATTTTAATCATATGACCAAGACTGCTTTCTATCATCTGAGAAATCTAGCAAAGTGAGACCATTATGATCCTCCCCTGATGCAGTTAGAGTAGTACATGCCTTTACTGCAAGCAGACTACATTACTGAAATGCTCTCTTTGTTGGTCTCTCGAAAAAGTCTACTGGCTGATTGCAGCTCATATAACATTCAGTAGCATTCATCCTTATTCAAACTAAGAAAACAATTTATATCAAGCCAGATCTTGCCAACCTACATTGGCTACTTGTTTGTTCTAGAAATGATTTAAAGTCCTTTTATTAGTTTTAAAGTACTGAATGGACTAGCACCTGAATCCATTAATGAATGCACTACCTGCACAACCAAGCTCTTTGCTCTACAGAAGACACCATGCTAAATGTACCAACAGTAATATATAAAGGAAAATAAGTAAAATATAAAATTTAAATGAAAGCGGTGAGTGGGGAAGTGAGACGCTTTTAATCTGAATTTCGCCGTCGCCGTTGACTCTATCCTTGTTGTCGGGGGGGGGCTTCGTACTGACCTGAACTAAATGAGACAGTTCAGTAACTACATCCGAACTGCCGATCACTACTAGCCAGTGAGCTCCTAGGTTCTTTCTGATACTACCATGATCCTACATTTCCCTCTCACGTTCCCCTATTCTACATCCTTATTGGTCATGCACAATCAAAGTTCTCTCTCTTGGCTGGTTTCGTATCTCACAATAACAGACACACAGCAATTTATAATCGGTTATCCCCCCATCCCAAACAATCAATCTAGTAGGTCAGGCCCACCAGTATACCAAGCGCTTCCACTTAACAAATCAACAACAAATCCGGCATCTACCTACGATGTAGTAATGTTTGTCGACGTGATATGAAAGTTGCAAGTCAAGTTCCGAAATAATCGCCTAATTTAAATCAATCATAGAGGGCAGAGTTAAAATAAAGTGAGCAGACGGGCGATTGAAAAATATAAGCAAGCTAGCCATGCAATATTAGCTTGTAAGTTAGTCACTGTGACACACTCTTACATCGTATCATCAACCTGTCACTGGCGTGTCACACGGACACGTGTGCATTAAAGTGATATTTCGCCTAAAATTACTACGCGACCTCTCTCTCCAGTTTGTCTTGCCTGCTCCTGTGCGTTTGAACAGCAGTTGGTCCACAAAGTAATTAATCAACGAACTCACCAAAGAACCGCTTCCTCAACCGCTTTCCTTCTGGATCCACAAGAATCCGACGCTCTCCTGTTGATGAAACCTCGCGAGATGCCAGCTGCGGACGGCGACGACCAGCTCTGGCGTTCCTTCCGGCTTCCACCTAGGAAGTTGTGCTGTGCGCGGTCCCATTGCCGGTAACAACAAAGCTGTCCCAATCGGAATGTGAGCGGGGGCAGCGACTGAGCGAGACCGTACTGCGCGTGATATCGCACAAGCGCATACCTGAGAGGAAGGGGGAGGGTGATGTTTTGGGTGTGCATCTGGGACACGTGCGTCCCAATGCTTTCTCCAGCTAACTCTCCCCTCTCAACCCATGCCTATTAATGTTTGGTGTCATTGCGATGCTCATGAAGAGCTGAATGCAAAGATGAGGATCTTGAAAATATATCTGGTATATCCGGATGTTTTGGATCGAAAGGATAAAATTAAGTCCTGGAGAAACTTCCAGGCACTCCCCAACCATAAAATTAATCATGCGTGGGTCAGGGAGGTGGAGAGAGCTTCTTCTTAAGTCAGGCCTAGAACAGGCCTCCCAGCTCAGTTTCGCTCTGGCTCAGTCTTTTGTCGTTGATCAGTTTTTGCCACGGCTCAGTTCCTTGCCTACGCTCAGTCATCCGTTCAGTCATCCAGTCCGTGGCTCAGTTTATCTTGCGACTTTTTGCATTTTTTTTTGGGAGTTTTGCTGCTATCCTGAGTGGTTCCTGTGCTCTTCCTTGGGAGAGGTAAACAATTGGCTTGGGTAATTTTCTCTGCACGCATTCATTCACCCATTCTGTGGTCCATCCATGTTCTTGTTTTGTTAATGTCTGTATGTAATTTAGTGTCTGTTATGGTAGTGGACCAGGTCTGTAGCCCAGACTTTGAATTTTGTCTTGTCTTAGTGTAACTCCTTAAAAAACCTTTTTAATTTATTCCAGTTGTGGCTCTATATTTCTGGCAAAGGTTGATCCACCAGACTGCTCATCTCCTATCAACAAATTCGGTGATTTAATTGATAGTTAACATCTTTGGTAATAATTATTAAATTAAATCATTTTTATTATTATTTTGCATGTTGGTTAAGTGAGGAGTTTTAGTAATTGACGTCATTTTTGTCCGGTATTCAGAATGCTGGACGATAAACAAGGGCGTTAATTTCTAAGACCGCTGGGTTCAGACCATTGAAGTTTTATTAAATCCTCACTTCCCCGACAATATATATATATACATATACATACATACACACACATACACATACACATACATACACATACGTATATACACACATACATATATGTAAAAAACAAAACAAAAAACATACATTTAAGGACAAAAGGAGCCAAAAAAAGGAAAGAAATGCATTAATCAATACTTTTTTCATTTCCTTCTTACATTATGCCCTAGTCCCCTCCCCTTCACAGACCATCATTACCAACCCCCTTACAGGGACAACTCAACCATCATGAGTGACTCATTTTCTATTATATGCTAATAATTTACACATATCTTCTATTTTTTTTTTTACAGTAAGTACATTTATCCAAATCACATATCAATATTCACACATACCTACATACGTCTATGTTATTATTTATTCCCAGCCTACTGCCACTCTCAGTGCCTTCCATCTCTCCTTATAT
The DNA here is from genome assembly GCA_019176425.1 of Megalops atlanticus. Taxonomy (NCBI): domain Eukaryota; kingdom Metazoa; phylum Chordata; class Actinopteri; order Elopiformes; family Megalopidae; genus Megalops; species Megalops atlanticus. The sequence continues at coordinate 1,515,123 of CM032879.1, read as the reverse complement.
ACAATTAGCTTACTGTCTTCTTGTGCCATGTAACCCTCAATTGTGCTGTGATGTTTAATAAAGAGTTTGAATCTCTCTGTCCTCAAAGCCTCCACAGATTTTGACTTAAAAATAAAAATTTTCCCCAAAAGTATTATAATGTTAATTATTGTTTGGGTGCCATTTCTTAGATCGTCCAACAGCACGGTGGGCAAATCTAGCGTAAACCGACTACAGTATGGAGACAACCACCCCTGAACCCCTGTCCAGAAAAGAGCCACAAAGGGGCAGTACCAAAATAAATGATCCACTGACTCAACCTCTTATTGACAGAATCTACACAAGGGTGACTCTTCAATTCCCCAAGTATGAAACATCTTTTTAGTGGCCAAAAATTTGTATATTAGTTTAAACTGAAAGAATCTTATAGATGGGTCAATTGTTGCTTTGTAAATTGAATTAAACACCTGATTCCATGGAATTGGACAGTCTAGCATATACTCCCAAGAGTGTAAAATATTATATGGAGCAGCTATTAAATTTTTTGATTTTAGACGAAACTGATACAACATTCTATTAATGCTCGTCTTTTTAGTCCAATTAAAATTTTTCATATGTGGTCGGCAGACTAGCTCCTGGCCACATCCTTTACCAATTCTTCTTTTCCATTTTTGTGGTATGGCTGCAATCAGTTGATTAAATTTTTGCAAAGGGCAAACGTTACCATAAATATTGGTGAACTCTCCATAGGACATTATTTTACCTTCCTTATTTACTATATCATTTATAAAAATGATGCCAGTATCAAGTTTTTCAAAAAAAATAAACTTTCTCCCTATTAGGATATTTGAATTAAGCCATATGATTTGTTGTAAGATTTGTTCTGTGTTTTCTGGAGGGTGGAATTGGAATTGCAGCCAGCTTTGTATGGCTTCTTTCAAAAGGGGGATACGTTGCAGAGAATATCATCATTAAGCTGTGAGAACTGGGGTGTTTTATCTGTAGAAAGGGAAACAGTCCCTTTCTGAACATTGGGTGGACATTCTCTAATAGTCTTCTGGAAAACCATTTTGGGTTTAAAAAATTTTTTGGAATCACGGAGGCTTTAAGTGAGAGGTTCAAGGCCCTTGGATTTAACAGTTTTAGGCCCCCTGATTCATATTCATTGTACAGATACATACGTTTAACTTTATCCGGTTTACCATTCCATATGAATTTGAAGATTTTTTGCTCATATAGTTTGAAGAATGATTCACTTGGTGTAGGTAATGTCATAAATATGGAAATTGAGATACGACTAAGGAGTTAATCAAGGTGATCTTGCCATAAATTGTCAAATATTTCCCTCTCCATGGCTGCAGAATTTTGTCTATTTTAATGAGTTTGTTATTGAAATTAATTTCTGAGAGATTACTTGTATTTTCAGGAATGTGAATACCAAGTATATCAACGGATCCATCCTTCCATTTTATGGGTAAATTACATGGTAAGGTGAATGCTGTATTTTTCAGAGACCCAATCCTAAGTATTGTACATTTGTCATAATTTGGCTTCAGACCTGACAAATTGGAGAAGTTATCAAGGTCTTGTGTTAGACTTTGCAAGGAAGAACACTGGGGGGACAACAGGAAACTGGTATCATCAGCATACATTGAAACCTTTGTATGTAGTCCCTGGAATTCTAAACCGATGATTTTATTATTTGACCTTATCTTTAATGCTAATCTAAAGTATTTCAATTGCCATTATAAACAGATACGGTGATAAAGGACAACCTTGTTTTACCCCTCTTGATAATGAGATATTACATGAAATATGACCATTATTTATAATTTTACATGTGAGGTTGCTATACATGACTTTCACTCATTTTATTAGCGATTTGCCAAAGTTGAAATAATCTAAGCATTTATAAATAAAATCTAGGCGAACTTTATCAAAGGCCTTTTCAAAGTCTGCTATAAAAATTAAACCAGCCTTTTCTGATATTTCATAATTCTCTATAATTTCCAGTAACTGCCTAATATTGACCCCAATATTTCAACCATGTATAAACCCAGACTGGTCGTGGTGGACAATATCTGACAAGACACTTTTAATGCGATGGGCTATACATTTTGCTAATATTTTAGCATCGCAACACTGAAGTGTAAGAGGTCTCCAGTTTTTTAGGTAGACTGGGTCTTTATATTGGCCGCTGGTCTCTTGTTTTAGTAATAGAGAAATTAAACCAACTTGTTGGGTCTCAGACAGTACACCCTTATCGTATGCATAATTAAAACATGTAAGTAATGGTTCTTTAATTTGATCATAAAAAGTCTGATACACCTCAATTGGGATGCCGTTAAGGCCAGGTGTTTTCCCAGGTTGAAATGACTTTATTGCCTGTCTGAGCTCATCTTCTGTAATTAGGCCTTCACAGGATTCTTTTTGTTTGTTTGAAAGCTTTACATGATTTTTTGGGAAAAGGTCTTTGCAATGAGCCTCATTCAGTGGCAATGGTGGAGACTGAAATGAAAACATTTCTGTAAAATATTTTTCTTCTTCTTTTAATATGTCAGCTGGGGCCACAAGAGTTTTACCATTAGCCGTGATTAGTTTCTGTATATTCTTTTTAGATGTGTTTCTGTATTGAAGATTTAAAAAGAATTGGTTACATTTTTCCCCCTTCTCCATCCATTTTGCTTTATTTTTAAAATATACCTTACTTGATCTTTCATGATTAAGTTCTTCAAGTTCATTCTGTTTATTTATCTAACACATCTATTGATATATTATCAGTGCTATCAATAATTAGTGTAAGCTTTTCAATCTGTTTTGTTAGTTTTTTCTCTTTTGACCTCAACTGCTTTTGTTTAAAAGAAGAGTATTGGATTGTGTGGCCTCTAAAGGCACATTTAAATGTATCCCACACAATGAGGAACCTGCTGAACCTATATTATTAGAAAAGAAATCTGTGATAAAAACTTTTGTTTTGGCTAAAAAAGTATTGTCCACTAAAAAATTCTGATTAAATTTCCAGTATCCTCGGCCTCTAGGGAAATCGGTAAGTACTAGATGGAGCGCTATGAGCTGGTGATCGGATCTCATTTTGTCTTCAATTAATGCCTTTTTAACTTTTGGTACCAGAGAGACTGAAATTAGGAAGTAGTCGATACGACTAGCTTGATTCCGTCTCCTCCAAGTATATCTGGGTAAATCTGGATTTCTGAGTCTCCATATATCTACAAGGTCCATGGCATCCATAATACTTGAGATTCCTTTAAAGGCTTGTGGGTGATAATTTGCACAATGGTTTCCTTGCCGATCTATAGCAGGGTTTAAAACAGTATTGTAGTCTCCTACCATAATGAGGTAATCGGTTGTAGCTTGTAAGCCTGATACATTATTACAAATAATCTCAAAGAAGTTAATGTCGTCATTATTTGGACCATATAAGTTAACAATACTTATATGTTTACAATCTATTAATATGGTCAAGATGATCCACCTTCCCTGTGGGTCAGTTTGAGAAAATGTTACTTTAACATCCAGGTTGTTTTGAAAAAGTGTCATAACACCTTTTGAGTTTTTTGTACCGTGAGAAAAATGAATTGGTCCCCCCCATTCCTTTTCCCAAATGGTTTCATCCGCAGCTATGGAATGTGTCTCTTGTAAACAGAAAATATTGTATCCTTTATCTTTCAGCCAGGTGAAAATCGCTTGCCATATTTATATATTAAGGTTTGAGTTTGACAGTTTTTGACCCAATGGATCAAACAAGGCAGTGTAGTTATGTCATGCATAAAATTAAGATGGTTGAGTTTTACATAAATTATACAGTGTCCCCCCACCTCCCTCCCCCCTCCCAGTGTCGTCCCTTTCCCAACGCACTGTGAAGTAACATCTACCTCTGTCCACCTGCCTCTCCCTCCTTCACACATCTCCAACACCACTTCATCCACAAAGGGCATTCCTCAACACTATCCCACAAACACTTTTCATGCTGCTACATAAGGCATTGTTTTTGCTGGTGATTGCAATGTACATCTTCCAAAAAAAAACCAAAAGGAACAAAAACAGTGAGACCCATAAAAGGTAGGAAAATACCCACTTACAGCCACGTTGTTATCTTGGAGTCCCTGAAAAGCTGGTTGTTAATATACAGTTTATCCACTGTCAATCGCACTTTATTGTTCTGTGCCCTGTTGCTTTTCATTATGGGTAAAAGAGCGCGTCTCCTTTCCACGATTTCGGGAGGGAACTGCTCGTACATAGAAAAGCCTGTGCCTTTGAGTTCCCTTCCACGCTCTAGCACTGACATTTTCACTTTGAAATGGAGAAATCGCGGAACTATCGGTCTGGGTTTCTTGGGATCCTTTTTGTGGCCAATCCTATGCGCCCTCTCAATTTCAGCTTCTGCTACCTGCTTGTCAGACATCTTAAGTTCGTTTTTCATGAACTATTTCAGCAGGTTTTCAGTCACAGTATGATTTTCGTTTTGCTTCTCCTTCACTCCCATTACAACATTATTGTTTCGCATGCTTCTACACTTTAAATCCAGTAGTTTAGTTTTCATTTTCATTTGAGAGCCGCATTTTCTTGTTTTAGGTCTTCTATGAGTTTATTATTGTATTCTACTGCTGTTTTTAATTCCACGATATCTTTTATGACATCGTGCAGCAGATCCAGCTTTCTTAGGCGCTTCATTTGTTCATTCATTGAAGCTAACATCGCGCGGTCTTCTTCTGATAGCGCCGTAGTTATTTCAGACTCCGTTTCGCTGGAACTTAATAGTTCTCTCGGGCGTTTTGCGTCTTGTTTAGAACTCATTTTAAAATAATGAAGATCAATAAAACTCTCGAGTTTTCCAATCTCGTTACGTTCCAGCTTGTTTTATGAAGTAGTTTAGGTTTAGTAACTTTGTAGCTTTGTAGATTTACATGGGACGTGCTGAGAGTGTCGTGTTCAGCACACCACCCGCTCCGCCATCATTCCTCAGAGAGGAGGATGCTTAGCAAACTGGTGAGCATTCTGAACAACACCTCCCATCCCCTCCATGACAGGCTTGTGAAGCTGAAGAGCACCTTCAGTGGCAGGCTGATCCCCCCCAGATGTTCCACCGAGAGACACAGGAGGTCGTTTCTGCCGGTGGCCATCAAACTCTACAACTCTTCCCCTCTCTGCCGCAACATGGGATTGAGTGACACCTGATGCCCTGTGCTGTTCCCCCTCACACTTAATCTTTGTACAATGGACAGTAACTATTTTCTAGCTATCTCACTCCTTCTCTGGTCAAGATTTGCACTATACAGTTATTATTGTCATGCACATTGGATTACAATAACAATGTTTTTGTTTTTTTTATTGCAGATTGTGCACTGTAAATAGTAATATCCTTACTCTTGTCTATTCATTATATACTATGTATATGTTCATTGCACAGTAGACAATAACTTCTCTATCTACCTCACTATTCTCTTGTACGTAATTATATGATACTTACATAATTACTGCACAGCGCAGAATTGCACAAACACCTTTCTTTCTATTTATTTTATTTTATACCTTTCTATTTATTTTATTTTATTTTATTCTATTGTTGTTCTCGATTTGTGCTGGACGGTGCTGTTGTGACACCCAAATTTCCCTCGGGATTAATAAAGTATTTCTTATTCTTATTCTTATTACATGAAAACGAGGAGCTGAAAAGGGACATAGAAGTTCTGCAGGAGCAGTTGGAGCAGACCAAGATGTTGAGTCGCTTTGGTCTCCAGAGATTTGCAGGGTCCGTCAAGGATATTTGCTTCTACACAAGGTAAGATTAGGCCTGTTGCCACTGTTCTGGGAACACTAGTCAACGCTTGTGATAAATATAACTGGATTTATATGGGATAGCCACACACACTTTGTAGCCTACATAACCTACACAGATAACAAATAAACCCGTCACACAGTTACAACAGTACACATACATCACCCCAAATTGTAACAGAAATTACAGTAATGAAAACTAAAGCATTTGAATCAGCAGCAGACAGGAAGTTTAAACAAATAATGTAGTGGATATTCAAGCTTTCACAATTCATGATTTATCACAAGACCTATGTATTAGACTGTATTAGTTTTAAATTAGTCTTCCCATTTCCTTAACTGCCAACTTACTGTAGACCTGTGTAAAGCTAAGTGTAACAGTTGCATATCATCAATTCCATAACAGTAGTATATAAATTAGTGTATGATCAACATTTAAAAGGATAACACATCATTGTATACATATATTAAAAGAATGGCTTCTCTCTTTGCAGATTTGCAACCTATAACCACCTGATGGCCTTCTGGCAGCTGGTTGAGCCAGCAACACAAAAGATGATTCGGGTCACCAGTTCCAAAGTCAACAGGGAGACTGGACTAACTCGTGTGCTTCCTACAATAGATGAATTTTTTCTGTTCATGATGCATCTTGCTTTGGGCCTCAAGCAAAAGGACCTGGCTCATCGTTTCCACGTACACCAGACCACTGTGAGCTGCATCATAACAACCTGGGCCAACTTCCTCTATTTTCTCTTGGGGTCAGTGTGCATTTGGAGGCCGAAAGACAGAGTACGAGCCTACCTGCCAGAGGAATTTGAGAATTTCAGAGACACACAGGTTGTCCTGGATTGCACCGAGGTCCGTTGCCAAACACCCTCCTCTCTGCTATTACAGAGTGAGGTTTTTTCTAACTACAAATCTCACTGCACCTTCAAGGCTTTGATTGGAATGGCACCTCATGGTGCAGTAACATTTGTGTCTGCACTCTACGTAGGGTCTATTAGTGACTGGGAGCTGTTCAAGCAGTCAGGAATCATTGAACTTCTTACCCCTGACATGGCCATAATGGTTGATAAAGGCTTCCTCATTAATAACCTGGTACCATGCAGAATCCACCGGCCTGCTTTCCTGACCAAGGGCACACAAATGTCTGCTCAGGATGTCAGTCACACTCAGTCTGTGGCCAGGCTCAGGGTACATATTGAACGGATTATCCGTCGGGTGAAGGAGCATAAGTTGTTTGATACAGTCATCCCCTTGTCAGTTGCTGGTAGCATAAATCAATTGTTTACAGTGTCATGCTTGCTTGTGAACTACCAGAATGGACCACTTGTCAAGGCATGGAGCCAATAAGTCTACACACTCTCATCCTTGTCTGTTCGCCTTATTCACCCGTTAAACCACAACAAGGCTGAGGTGTACACTGACGTCATAACTGGCACATGACATTGTAACCTGGTGCCTTTTTGCCAATCAAAACAAGACTGAGGTGTACAAAAACCTGGAAGTTCTTTCAAATACACAGATGGCATTTACGAACAAACCCACGTTCATGTTACAATGTCACATGCCAGTGATCACATCAGCATACACCTCAGCCTTGTTGTGGTTTGACAGGTGAATAAGGCGAACGTGCAGATTTCCCAAAGATTTGGCTAATCCAAATACTGTATATATACAGTTTTATGGAGCAATGGATCTTGTTGCCCTTGTCTCATCTGGGATTTTTTACATAACTGATACCTGACTTGGACCCTGCTTACATTTTTCTTTGTCTGTCAGTTAATAAAAAACATTTTTATCTAAAACCCAACATCTCACCTCCTTTTGCTACACCAGCCATTCCCAAACTCACGATTTCAGTTCTCAAAATCTGCTGTCTTTATTCACAACTCAGATTTTCAAACAGTAAGATACAGAATTTCCTTATAAATAAATAAATAAATATGAATAAATAAATATAAACCTTGAAATTCATTCCAACATTGAATCTGGCCAAAACCAGCATACATTTAAATACATGCACTGTATTGTGACAAAGTGACATTGTGACCAATAACATTCCATCACAACTGCAGAAGCTCTTAAGTTAAATTATGAAATTGAAAATAAAGACCTTACAAAGTTGGCTAATCAATCTCTTGTGGCCCAACTACAGTAATTTGATTGACCGCCAGTTGTCCGTGGCCAATCGAGTGACCTAACGCAAACACCTCAGTATGTAGTGGTAAAAAAAAAAAAATGTTCTGCTTTCTCTCTAATAGTGTGTATAACCTCAACATCTTTGTATATTCACTCGATTAGCATGTCCTCCTGGGCATGTCCTCCTGGGCACTAGCTAATCGCTTGTTAGCAAGCTATCTTATTTAGCATATTTACTGTTTGGCACTTTAGGCTCAACTGTTGTCTGAAAGAAACTCATCAGTAGTTGCCTGCCCTCTTTTAGCTTTCCCTCTCGCTCTCTGCACTCCTTGCGCTTATGAAATCCTGATTATTGATATCGGTTTCAGAACTGGCGAAAGCCACTGACTGCTCTCTACAGCCCCGTTATTTACACGATAGATTTGCGCACCGGAGGATCAAACTACTTTTGCTTTTGAGGCGGGGGAGGGGGGCGTGGGGCAGGACGAAGGCACAAAAGCAGATAAAGGAAACAGCAGGCAGATAAGAAGAACTTATCATGGAAGTTATTATTTATTTCTATAATAACAGAAAGTATCAAAATTAGAAACCAAAATCAATTTATTTCCGAGGCTTTTGAAGGGCCCCCCATCCACGCAGGGCCCTGGTTAGTCAGGTCCACCATTACCCGCAGTCCGACGCCCCTGATTACGTGCATAATATTGTCAGTTTCCTTGAAAAAATAGAGTCAAGTCATCACTCACTATAAAACAAAGAAAATGTGTTTCAAAGCCCAAACTGAGAACGATATAATCCAGGTAACAAATGTGTTGCGTCTTGAATGTCGTGCTAGCAGTTAACCATGCAGTCTTAGCATAGTGTTGGGTAGAAAAAGTTCTTACTTTATTGCTGGTTTTTTGCACTATACCAATATCTGGCATCGGCCTCCCTTTCTCTTTAATATTAAGTTGTTGCTCAAATGGCAACCTAACAAAATCATTTTGCAACAAAAAATCCAAGTCGACACCCATGTCTTTCGACTACAATGATCTCTGACCAACTACTCACTCTCTGGTTGAAATTCAGTTTATTGGCTGCTCATGTCAGACGGTCATAATTTGCATTTGTGATCTGATAGGTGAGAAGGCAGTGGCAGGTTGAAGTCCCTCACCCGCCCACTCACAATTTACTGTATGTTTTCATGGATGCAAAACATTCGTGGGCCTCCTCTACACACCCACTGGGCATTTTTTTCTCTTTCACAGTCCAGTCAGAGTGGTACAACAATCAACGGTGATTGGCTAGGTTTTCTAAAAAAAAAAAAGTGAGAGGATGCCAAGTGGGCGTGAACCAAGTCTAGCTTCGCCTCGGCGGCATGAAATGTTCATGCAAGCCTAAAGCCAGAAACGTACAATGTTATGACATTAAAAAGCTATCCTGTCACCATAATCACCATAAAATATAAGGTAGGCTACATTATCAAAATTGGAATATGATCACGTGAAAAGTTTCATTAAAATTATTTACAGAGGATGCCTGGCCTCCCCTGGTGTCCGCTAGGAGTCGCCACTGATTAGCAGGAAGAAACCTTGAGCAGAACCCAGCTCAGAGGGGGAGCCCATCTGCTTCTGGCCGGCACTGTGCAGATAGAATTACTTGAAGTTGTATGATGACTTTAAGACATTTGAGTTTGATAAACAGTAGTAATTAACAACAGAGTAAAATGTATCCTAGAAGGTCCGGTTCTTGGCACGCAGTTGGCTTGATAGGCAGGGCAGCAAGGTAGCTGGACTGGAAATCGGAATGTGACTCTTGATCTACAGCTCCAGGCAGGAGCCCGGAGCAGGGACAGGAAACAAATAGAAAACAGTGATTAGTGGATGTTAATTGCAGGAATGAAAACATAAAAGCATGAAGGCAAGGGGGAGCAGAGGGGGAAGAGCGATGCATGTGTGTAATAAGGAAAAATGCCGGCAGATATGCACTATGGCAGCATACCTAGGGGACAAGAGGCAAGGGACCAGCACGATCATGAGGGCGACCCTAAGGCAGTCAACACCAGACCACAGCCAGATCAGCTAAACACAGAGTAACCAGGCCATGATGTTGTGACAGCAATGACCACTTAGTCCACCAGAGACTCTATGATCAATGCCAGCACCGTGCCATGACCCTCAACTAAAATATTTGAAATAGGGGTATGTTTTTAGCCTAGACTTAAAGGCGAACTTCAGTGGGTAGATTGTTCCACTGTCAGTGCCCCGGCATCTTAGCTGGGTTTGATTTTGTTTTCCCTGGCCTGTGCTTCTGTTTTTCATTGTGTTCCAGCCCTGCCCTGCTCTCCGCCCTGTCACCGCCCACCTGATTACCTGCCTGCCTGCACACCTGCGTCCCATCTCCTCATCACTCTTGCCCTATATTCCCCGCTTGTGTCTGGTCATATTGCTAGTTCTTCTCGGTTCATCTGTTTCGCTACGAGCCGTTTTTCCTGGCCTGCCTGCCCGCCCGCCCGCCCGCCCGCCCTCTTGACCATGTTTTTGGTAGCGTTTGCTGTGCTTTTCTGGATTTTTGACTTCACCTGTTTTTGACCTAGTTTTCTGGACTTCGTTTTGGATTTAATAAACTCGCAGTGTGCACCCTGCCTTCCTGTCTGTGCCTGAGTCCCTGCCTGAGCCCTGACATCCACAAAAGAGGGGCTCAATACGAAAAGGCTCTACCACCTATAGTACTTTTACCCACTCTTGGAACAATGAGAAGTCCCACACTTTGGGAACATAGGGTTCGTTTCAGAGAATATGGGTGAAGGAGGCCCTTAAGATAGGGAGGGGCAAGCCCATTTAAAGCTTTACATGTAAGGAGAAGTATTTGAAATCAATGCAGTATTTGATAGGTAGCCAGTGGAGGGAGGCTAGTACTGGGGTGATGTGCTCAAAGCGTTTTGTTCTGGTTAGAATACAAGCAGCTGCATTTTGAACCAACTGAAGGGGCTTTAGGGAGGCATATGCACATCCTGACAAGAGGGCATTACAGTAGTCCAATCTGGATGTAACAAAAACGTGGATTAGCTTTTCAGCATGGTGTATTGATAGGATTTTCCTGATTTGACTATATTCCTCAAATGAAAGAAAGCAGTCCTGGAGTCAGTTTTTTGCATGTGTTTCAAAAGAGAGCTCAGGGTCAATCGTGACACCAAGGTCTTTGATGGTTGCACTTAAGGCTAGCGAGACACCGTCAAGATTTAATGTAATATTGGTGAGTTTGCTCCTGACAGACTTTGGGCCAATAACCAATATTTCTGTTTTGTCCGAATTTAAAAGGAGGAAATTATGGGCCATCCATGTCTTTATGTCTTTGAGGCAGGCTTCCATGTTTGATATTTCCATGTTTACAAATGATATTTCCAAGAGCCACCACATATAACGAAAAGAGCAAAGGTCCAAGCATGGATCCTTGTGGTATTCCATGTCTTACTCTGGAGTGTTTGGAAGACTTATTGTTAATGAAGACAAAGTGATGTCTCTCTGACAGATAAAACCTGAACCAGGATAGAGCCTTTCCACTTATGCCACTCAGGTTTTCAAGTTGGTCTAATAGAATAAGATGATTGATGGTATCGAAGGCTGCACTTAGGTCTAGGAGCACAAGTAGGGAGATACAGCCATTGTCAGAGCAGAGAAGTAGGTCATTAAGCACTTAAGCACAGAGTGGTTTTTGTGCTGTGATGCGCTCTAAACCCAGACTGAAAGACTTCCAGAATAATATTGGACTGTAAGAAGGAGCAAAGTTGCTTTGTTACCACTTTTTCTAAGATTTTCAAAAGGAATGGGAGATTTGAGATGGGCCTGTAGTTCGACAGGTCATTCGGGGCTAGAGCTTCAGAATAGGCTTGATGACTGCTAATTTGAAGGACTGAGGTACATGTCCAGACGTAAGGGTGGCATTGATGAGATTTAATGACGGTGTGTCAATTTCAGGTAGCAGCTGTTTTAAGAATCTTGTTGGACTGGGGTCTAATAGGCAGGTAGTGTTTTTAGATGAATCAATTAGGGAGGAGAAGTCACTAAACTTAATGGGTGTGAAGGAGTCTAGGCCTGTGGCTGGCCTACTGGACATCTCTGTGTCATCTGAGGCTGGACAGGCTAGACTGGAGGCAACATTACAGGAGAGTTTTTGAATTGTGTCACGTATCTTTATGATATTGCTGTCAAAAGAATTCATGAAGTCGTTGCTACTATGAATTGCTGGAATACAGGGGTTGGCTGATGCAGGGCTGTTAATTAGTCTGGCGATGGAGCTCAACAAATGCCTGGGATTGTCCTTTTTTTTCCTCTATTAGGGTAGAAAAATACGCAGATCTGGCAGCTGTGAGCGCATGCTTGTAGCTTAGAAGACTTTCTTTCCAGGCCAGGAGAAAGACCTGTAATTTGGTGGAGCGCCATTTTCTTTCAAGTTTCCGCGCAGTTTGTTTGATAGCACGGGTCTGGTCATTGTACCAAGGTGTAAGCTTTTTGTCTGGGACTTTCCTCTTTTTAAGGGGAGCAACGGCATCTAGGGTATTACGTAGTGTGGACTCAATATTTTGTGAATTGATTTATTTTAGCCAAACTAGCGTTCGACATAATTGACAAAAAGTTACTTGAGAACAAAAGTGACAACAGCATCATCATCTTTACTGGCTAGCTGGAAGGTTAGTTAATATTAAGTAATGATGTAATTAAGTTATTTAAGAAAAAAAGTAACAACAGTGTTATCATCTTTAACCGTCAAACTAAATGGCAAGGCAAGCATCTGTTACTTGCTAACCTTTGTAGTTATGGATGCAGCTTGGAACCAGTGCATTGTGTGCAGGACATCAAATTCCACAACAGTGAATGGCACATAGGCTCTTTTGTCCCACTTCTGGGGCCCTTAACTCTTAGTGTTATTTTACTGTCATGTCTGTTGAAATCCACCAGGTCACGAAAACTTGCATTCAGGGCAACCATTCTGATGTATTTTGAACGATTTTAATGAATAGCACATGACCATTGACATGACGAAATCACCAGAAAATTGATGACATTATATTCAAAGGAAGTGTGATGCCTGCTGTATAATGTTCGTTAGTTGTGTATCCACACAGTCTTTAATTTATGGTTTCTTTAGTTAGCTACCACATGATTTGATTATTTAGCTAGCCATTTAGCTTTTAATAGGCACAGTTGTATGACATAATTCAATTTTTTGTAACTGGCCAACTTTTAAACATAGTGGTGGATCTGTTAAGGTACGGCCAACCATCATGTGGGAGTCATTGTCTCCAATTATTACTCTTTGACTCTTGAGTCTGGTCTTGAGTACCTTTGCCCCTGAACCAACAAGAGGTTCTATCCATGTCTTATATCTGTCTACAGAATTTAAAGAAAGTTATCATTTGAAATTTAAAGAATTTGAAGACAATTAAATGTAATAAATTTTATTGGTGTATTTCATATCAAATGGCAAAGTTAGAAGAAATTTTATAGTATTACATGATGATATAATTGTGTAAATGGGTTGATTTTATGCATCATGACTGCATTGCTGCTCCAGGTAAATTGAAGGATTGTTTTTTAACCAAGAATTTAGTTGATTTCATCGTATATGGCTGAAAGCCAGTATATTGCACATAGATTTCCACACAATTTTCCATGTTATGCACAGAATATATACAGTGCTCTCATGCTGGATCTCTACCAGTTATGTTGCCTCTTGTAAGAAATTACAGCATTCTGCTCCAGCATGTGTATTCCACCAGGCATGATCTGTTTTGAATAGCTGTGGCATCCCAAAGGGCTTGAGATCATAGGGACCCCGACAGGATGGTCCACACCTCTGCTGACACCTTAACAATTTGGTGAAACAAGGTGGCAAACAATTATAGAATGGGACCGGGAGTGGGCAATCAAGAACTATCTCAGACAAAGGGGTATCCGGGCGTATTCAAACAATGGTATCCTGGCTTACTCAAAACCAACGCTGTGACTTCATTATCATACAGGCGACAGGTCCGGTTCACTCACATCAAGAGCGTAACCTAAAAAACATGTCATTCCGATTTCATTATCATACAGGTGACAGGTCCGGTTCATTTACATTAAGAACAACCTAAACTGTATATATGAGAATTAGTCTGAACGTCTGAACTGTTCACTCCGACACCGCTGAACCCGAAGTTTGTGTTTTTCGCATGCTTCGATACTGTTTTTCTACTGAATTAAAGACTTTCATTGCAACACACATTCTTCTTTTTCATGCTCTTTTTTTCCTATACTCTGTTAATAAAGGATTATTTCAAATTCTCTAATGATTTTGTCTGCATTAACATTGAAACATGTTATTTAAATTGTGAAGAATATTTAAAGTAGGGAAATCAAGGGAGTTTGGCAAACCACAATTACAGAGGATACATAAAGGTAACTGCCAAAATAAGGGAAACACTTGACTAAATGATGGATACAAAATACAATGAAAGCACATGCTTTCAAACAGATCTCCCAGCGCTAATCAAGCAAAACGTCCAATCTTGCTTAGGGTCATGTATAAAAATGGTGGGCAGGCTTAGTTTGCCATTATTTGGAATACTGTAATTTGAAGAAGAGATCACTGTGACTTTGAGAGAGGGGTGGTTGCTGGGGCATGTATGATAGGAGCTTCAGTGATGAAGACTGCTCAGCTTGCTGATGTTTCATGAGGAGCAGTGGCTAAGGTGATGCTGACATGGACCTCTGAGAGAAAAACATAATCAACTGGGGGCAACTGTGGTTGAGATTGCATACTCACCTTGATTTCCATGCATTGGGTTGAGATGCAAGGCAAGATAGACAAGCAAGTCTGAATCAGTTGACTGCAACTAGTGTGTGAGAAGGCATTTTAATCAAGAACTTCACAAAGGTGGATACTATGGTCAGGTTAAGTACATAAACCCCTTATTACACTCAAAAGTTCATGTTTGCAAGTAAGGTGGTGCAAAGAACAAAGGCAGTTGTCCACTGAGCAGTGGAAAAACCCTGTTCTCAAAAAGTGGATGAGTGCATGTCTGGCATATGCCAAAATAAACCTACAGGAGCGAGTGCTTGTTTCCCCACACTGAAAGGTTCTGGCAGCTCTATTATGTTGTAAGGTGCATTCTCCTGGCATTTTCTAGGTCCACTCAACCCCTTAGTGGGCAAGGTAAACAGGAATAAATACAAAGCTATTCTGAGTGATCACCTTCATCCTATGGTGCAGGATTACCATCCTCATGGAAGTGGTCTCTTTCAGGATGACAATGGACAAGTGGTCAGTGAATGTTCTGAAGAGTATGAAACTGATACAAATCAGTGAGTTTGATCTGAAAGTTTTGTCTTATGAAGTGCTGCTTTGCTTTTACTGCGGCCCATCTGGCTGCATAGGTGCTATTGTGTGCCTACAGTATTTATGACACATATATAGGGCAAAAGAAAAACAAAAAAAAAGAAAGTTAATGAAAGGGGGGACAATGAAGTAGGCGGGGTTTTAATTTTACTGAGTTATATGACCTTCCTCCACAGAGGGCCACAATAAAAATACTTTAGATATGTGAATTTACTTCTTTTTGTTGAGAAAACAATAATGCCCACTGCACTGAGATGCATGACCTGTAGCAAGTGAAAAGTACTCTCAATTAGTACAAGTATACTGTAGTGCATTAAGTATATTCAGAATATTATTAGTATATTATAAAGTATGTTACCTGACTGTGTTCTTATTTTTGACCTTCAGGTCCTGTGCCCATGTAGAATCATTGTACTGTGTACTGCTTCGTTCAGTGACTGGGGGCTTTTACATTCAATGACTGCTAGTTTTGACATGGTGTCTACACAGCAGCCCACCTCAATGTAACTTTTTGGTTTTTTTGATTTCTATAGGCTGATGTAGTTGTCACTCAGAGCACAATGTGGAGGTTGCCTAACGGGTAAGTCAAATGAACAAATCTTGTAGAACAGTGAACTGATATATAGAGTACACTGAAAAGATTCGTTCGAAATGATATACTCGTTCGCGAGTAAACAATACTAGTAAGTAGTGATGGCGAGATGAAGCTTCATGAAGCCTTGAAGCTTTCCAGCCAGATGTGTCGAAAAGTGGTTCATTTCTCAAGGCTTCGAATGCACTCTAGGGACACCTGCTGGTCAATGGAAATACGATACGAGAAAAATTCTCGGCAAGGTGACAGCACCGAGATGTGCGCTAGCCTATGGGTTACCAAAGGCCTGATGCATTAACATGCATAGGCCTACACATGAAAGTCATGTCAAATAAAGAAATAGTTCATTTTAAGTATTTATGGTCAGTCTTATTTTGTAATTAAATTGAAACTGTTCACGTATGATCTAGGTATTAGTCTTTTCATAGTAATGCAAGGACTTTGGTAATGCCTGCCTATTGCCTATATAATATAATATAATATAATATAATATAATATAATATAATATAATATAATATAATATAATATAATATAAATAATCTAAATCATCTGATCAGTGAGTGTTTAAGTAGTGTAAGCCATTCTGACACTGAAGGTTCTTTAAAGTGGACAGAGTGGAAAACGTTGCAAAATGATCCATGACAACACGAAATAACAACATAATAATTAGGCCTATTTATATTTCATGGGAATCATAGCCTACAAGCTGGAGAAATCAAATCAAAGTTGTATACACGTTGCTGGCTCCATCTCAATACACTATTATCACAAAATTGCAACTCAAAATCTCCAACTACCTCAAACACTGACAACAACCCATGCACTCGAAAGAAATAGTCGAAACATTGTGCCAAAATTGAGACTTTTCTGGAAGCAGCGGTTAAACGAGGCTTCGAACGTCACTGGTGACGTCATTTTGCCAAAACAATACAAGCCTCAACACGGACCTCCTATGGCAAGCCGTTTTAACATTTAATCAAACCACACTCCTATCTGTAATTACATTTTAGATAGCCATAATACCATTTCTCCTAGTCAAAATTGTATTCTCACTAGTCAGAATGGTAATTAAAGATATCCACAATAACATACTTACTAGTAGAAATTGTATTTCAAGATATCTACAACTTTGATTGCACTAGTCAAAACTAAATTTAAGATATCTAAAAATCCTTAAAAAGTGTAAGTGGCCGTTTTAACATTTAATAGCTAGACTGGATATGTATTGCAGATATCCGTAATTAAATTCTTCCTAATCAAAATGAACATTTCAGATATCCACAATGACATTCTTCCTATCCACAATTGTCATTTCAGATATTCACAACATCACTCTTCCTAGGACAAATGATGTCATTTTTGCCATTCATACGTATTGGGCTTTCAATTTCAGATATCCACAACATCATTCTTCCTACCCAGAATGAACATCCTGGATGTCTGCAATAGAATTCTTACTAGGAAAAACTCCCATTTCAGATATCTACAATCCAATTGTTACTAGTCGTAACTGAAGTGAGCCATTTTGGCATTTATTACATATACACAGTCCGTATAGTGCTAACATGCTAAAGCAATCATGCAAACTTACCTTGTGTCATTGGAGGACTTCGGAAAAGTCACCTTGAGGTAGAAAGTAAATCCTCCGGACTTCGGGATGCAAGTTTCTGGCTTGCATGAGAAGCTGCATTAAAAAAGTCGATCTAAAGTCGACATTCTGTCCCTTTCCCGGTCCATTCTTTTCTGAATCCCGCTAGAGAATCCCGCTAAAATGTCTTGTGATAGTAGCCGGCAAGAATGTGTTTATTACACATCAAAACACTGCGTCAAAAGTCAGAGTTACGTTCATTCTACATCAATTGCAATTTCAGATATCTAAAACTGCATTCTGGATAGGAAGAGTTAGAATTATGGATATCCACAATATTTATACAGATGTCCACAATTGTATTTTTCCTAGTTAAATTGCAGTTGCACATTTCCGTAATGACATTTTACTAGTCAAAATGTATTTTTGGATATTCAAGTGGTTTTTCATTTTGGATATCTGAAATTAAAAATATGACTAGTAACAATTGGATTGTAGATATCTGAAATGGGAGTTTTTCCTAGTAAGAATTCTATTGCAGACATCCAGAATGTTCATTCTGGATAGGAAGAATGACGCTGTGGATATCTGAAATTGAGAGCCCAATACACATGTGAATGGCAAAAGTGACGTCATTTGTCCTAAGAAGAGTGACGTTGTGGATATCTGAAATGACAATTGTGGATAGGAAGAATGTCATTATGCCCATCTGAAATGTTCATTTTGACTAGGAAGAATTGAATTACGGATATCTGCGATACATAGCCTATCCAGTCTAGCTATTAAATGTTAAAACGGCTTGCCATAAGCTCCGACGGGACGGGCTTCATGTTTTTGACAGAAGCTTCGAAGCCTCGGTTTCAAGGGTAACACCACTACTAGTACGGAGCGGTCGATGAGTTGGGAGTAGGGCTGCGCGCTGCAGCAGCAGAAGGCCGAGCAGAGATCAGACACCCAAGGAGTGAAAAAGCAAACCTCTGAAACCGGCGGAGACCATGGCGACGTGGTGAGTTGAGGCCTTGTCCTAGGATAGCTAGTACAAAACGCTTCCGGACTAGCTAGCTTAGTCCACTTCGTTTATATCAGAAACTAGACTGACGTTAGCTGGAGTAAAGTAGCTACGGGTAACTAGCAAATCTACAAACTGCTCCCTCCCCCATCCCAGCCACCAATGATTTTTTAACGTTAGTCAGCTAGCGAGCAGTTAGCAACTGGATGATCGGATGTTTCCAAGCTAATATATATCTTACATTGCAATATCTCGACTTTGCATAGCTAATATTAGCGATATTAGCGATTAAAGAAATGCTGCCCGGTGAAACAGACAACGAGCCTAGCTGGCTGTTAAGGTGACGTTAGGTAGCTACTTTGTTAAACGTCTTGACTTTTCTTTGCTAATTGGTTAGAAGACTCTAAATTACCGGTGCATTGCAGATATTTGGCAGTGTTGCTTACACGTAGCTTGCTATTTACTAATGATTCTAAAAGAGCGCTAATGGTAATTTCCAGCTGGTATATGGTATATAATGGTATATCCAGCTGTATAAATGGATAACATTGTAAGTCGCTCTGGATAAGAGCGTCTGCTAAATGCCAATAATGTAATGTAATGTAATTTCTGTAACGTTTGCTAACATTAGCAATGCCTTCATGTCTAGGAAGTTAGTGAGACAAGGCCGACAGCTTGCTAAACCGATCTAGCTAGTAGCTATCTAGTTTAATTAACCAGTGGAAATTTCTCAACTGACTGACACCATCCCAGAAGTATATTGTATGTAACGGTGAAGTTTGTGCTGCAGAACGTTGAAGTTTAAGGTAACGTTGAAGCTGCAGAACTACGAAACTCTGACTGTAGATTAGCTACGCAGCCAGACTATCTGTGTTAGCCAGCACCGATCAACTAGCTCATTAGACAGCTAGTTATATGAACGCTAGCAACGTTATTTTAACATGGTGCCGATTTCGGAGAGAGATAATGCATAATCATATCATCTTAGCTAACGTTAGCTAGCTAATGCGCAGTGTACCTACAGTTAGCAAACGAGCAGCGACTTCTCCGTGTATGTTTGCATTACATTATTGTCATTGAGCAGACCAAACGGCGTTATTAACGATAACTGCATTCCGATTTACGGCGATTCATTTACACTAAAATGCATTTCAGGCTTTAGCTAGGGTCAAATAAGTATTACAAGTTATTGATCAGTAGCCCTCTCTCCTTTTTCGATAAGCGTCTACACTATCAAGTTTGTAGGTAACCAGTTAGTTAACTTGGATGTTTTATTTTAGTTACTCAGTCTAGTCTGATAACCATTCGAACGTTAATCTGACTGAATCCACAGATTTAAAAAAGTCAACACGTTTTTGACTAGTAATTAAAAATAGAAAAACTAAAACACCTTGGTTGCATACGTTTACACACACCCTTTACAATGGGAGCTGTAATTGTACTCATGTCTAACCATTCACCTTCCAAATCATTACCAAAGCTAATTTACTTCACCTGTGACCGACTGAAGTGATTCTTAGTTCAGGAGAAAACTGCTCCTGTAGGTTTTCTCGGCAGGTTTTCTTGCTTCTTAGTGAATGCCTGTGTAAGAAAACATCTATGGGCAACAAGGAGCTACCAAAACATCTCTGGGATCAAATTGTTTAAAGGTACACATCAGGAGAAGGTTATAAAAAGGTCCTTAAATATGTCATGGAACATGGTTAAAAACCATAATCAAGAAACAGATTAAATAGTGCACCACCAAGACCTTACCTAGATGTGGCTGTCCCTCCAAGATGGATGACTACGCAAGGAGGAAACTCATCAGGGAGGCCATCAAGAGGCCAACAGCAACATTTAAAGAGCTGCAGGACTTCATGGCAAAGATTGGCCACTGTGTGCACATAGCAACAATTTCATGTGTTCTCTACAGTTCTGAGCTATAGTGTAAGGTGGCAAAATGGAAGCCACTTCTCACAGAAGAACATCCAGTCTCATCTGAATTATGCAAAAAGACACTCTGGATTTCCTGTTGCCATGTAATAAAAGGTCTTGTGGTTTGATGAGACTAAGGAAGAACTTTTTTGCCTTAAATCCAAATGATATGTTTGGTGCAAAACCAACAGAGCCCATTAGCCAAAAACAGTCAAGCATGGTAGTGGCAGCAGCACGCTCTAGGGCTGTTTCTCTTCAGCAGCGACAGGAGCTCTGGTGAGGATAGAGAGGAAAATGAATAGTGCAAAACACCAAAAGATTTTAGAGGGGAAAACCTGCTACCCTCTGCAAAAAAAGCTAACGATGGCTGAGAATCTCACCTTTCAGCATGACAGTGACCCAACACACACATCCAGGTCCACAGTGAAATGGAAAACAGTGGAAAACTGGAAGATAAGTGTACTAGAATGGTCTAGTAAGAGCCCTGACCTTGAATTTTATTAGCAATGATGTTCTACGTTTTACTGGAACGATTGTATGCCTTTGCCTTCCTTTTTGATGCATGAATCATACAGCAAACATGATCTGCCATGAATTGACACCTCAATTATTGCTTATCATTGTTTTCAAAGTCAGTGGAAAGACTCTGACTCGTATTGAAAGACCAACATTTTTGGTTTCTGCAGAAAAAATTGCTTTGTTGGTAATGTTGACCTGTCGATAGCAATCACATATAACGACATATTAAAAAGCTGTCACCAGCCTCCTTTAATTGTATATTGAGACCTGTGCCTATATGTAAGAAGTATAAACATGTTTGATCAAGGTAACCTGATCTTTTTTTTCCTTTGTGTAACTTCTCCTATGGTACAAGTGGATGAAAGGTGAGAGAGGGGATGCATCCTAAACACAAACATGAAGTATTTCTTCTCTCACAGGCTTTACATGTCTGAGAACAGCTGACGTGTATTGTACAAATGATGCATTCAACGATGAAGTAGTTAATATTTTGTTTAAAATGTTTAGGAGGTGCAAAATTTCTCATTTCCTTCTTACACTCTCTTCCAGGAGGTGGAGGCCCTCTGTAAAAATGACAGTTGTCCGAAGGTGCTCAGCGTAGAATTTGCACACAATAATAGCTGGTACATTATATTCCGGTGGGACACTGATGCCTTACAGGTAAGCCTCACTGGGCCTCCTGGTGTATTCTGGAGTGAGCATGTTAACATATGGTCTTTCACAGTGAGATGGCACTGTGAGAGACCATATGTTCACTTCAACCTTATGTCAACTCCATAGACTGTTTTCAGAACGTGTTTTCTAGGGGACAACCAATATGGGTTTTTCAGGGCAGATACCGATTATTAGTAATCAAGGAGATCGATAACAGATATTTGGAACCGATATACATTTGCAGTAAAAATGAAAATCTTGGTGTCAAAATTTAGAGTAACACAAACTCCAACACAAAACTTTGTTGAAATGCATGTTTAATTAAAAGAGAACTTTTCAACATTATCTTAAAACAAAAAGTGCAGGGAGCTCCCAGCAGCATTTCTTATAAAGTTACCTGAAAATTTTAATTAATAAATAAACAAAATAGCTCCCCAAAGTTTTATGAAGTAAATAAAGTGAAAATAAATAAAACTAGTAAAACTTAAATTTGTACTGAAATTTTAGTCTCAATTAGTAGTCCCAATTCAGCAGCACCAGATTGTGGTGCAGAAAGCAGAGTTGCTCAGCAACTCTGTACAAGAAACAGAGCCAGAGACACTTCAGTAACGTTACTAGTAGTCGTGGGTTGAGACTGAGAGTATTACCGGCCCTGTTAAGTGACGTGCAAGAAATAACGTTATAGCCTATCAATCTTTTGCTAGTTAGATGACTAAATTATGGATCAACAAATGAACTTGTTGACATTTGCTATCGCATTCAAGTTAGCTCTACGAGACTCAACATTATCTTACTTTATTATGACCATCGGCTACCTCTAACATGTAAAAACACCAACTCATATGGGCGAGTAATGTTACGTTTGTAATATGGTCGCTAAAATAAGTTCCAGTTGCACGTTACTCAAAGATATTGCTATCGCTACATAAATAAACTCTATTATCTCGTTATAGTTAACTGTATATTACTGCAACAAAGTGCATTATTCGGGCATTTTCAGTGTAACTGGGAAACTGGGCATGCTTGTCATCATAGAAACAGATCATAAGATTGTGGTGTTTTTGCAACTTTGGCGTAGAGGATTGTGATGTTTATTGTAAGTTCGGCAATATCTCCTGCCTTACCTTCGAAAACACAGCTCCGCTCACCAACCAGAGCTGCTCCAGTCTGCAAATGTGTTCCTCTGCCTGTCTGTGGCACATTAGCCTTAAGTGTTGATAGGCTATTACTCGTGTAACCAATCAGATAATGCTGTGGGCGGAACATTGCTCGAGACCACAGAGTGGTGACTACAGACTAGTGATGGGAATTCCGGTGTCACGTACAGTTCTTCCCAGGGTATAATTTTTCCCGGGCATTTCCGGTTCCGTCGCTCGCCACATGACGTGAACACCTGTTCGTAACCCTTTGGTGTGAGTGGGATCATTTTGCGGGGTTCGCTAGCTAGCAGCCAGCAGCAAAGTAATTCATGTGTAGTGACAATTGCAACTAATTACCAAGGATAGCTGGCGTAACATACGAATGAATCCACCTTTGATTTAAATGCCTGAAAATTAGTGTCAGCATACTAGACATATGGCCTTACACAGCCAGTTTTTTTTTTTTTATTTATCACTGAACACATATGTCATACCTCTGTTACCGGTCAGTTATGATGTTAAAATATGACTGTGGCACCCAAATGTTCTGGTCAATTCAAGGATTATGCAATATATGTGTACCAGTATTTCAGCCTATATATACACCAGATTTTTTTTCATTTTACTCATTCCTATTCATGAGATACAGCAGTTTCTGTATTGTACTTTGTCTCTGGTGACAAGGGGTTACTGTTTTGGGCATTTTTAAACATTTTAAATAAACTTAGTAGTTAGAATACCGATTTAAATGATCAGATAATAATACCCTTTCTTGGAGACATTCATTGGACTGTTATTTAAATCCCAGTTGTTAATGATTTAACGTAAATCATTCAATTGAAAATATATAGGAAAATGGTTTCGGATATGTTTTTGTATAGGCTGTTTGTCAGTGGATTTATGGTGTGTCTGGGTTACAGTGCCAGAATTGCTAGATGAAGAGCCCCACGGACCAGCTGTGCTACCAGGGTAAACACCACTAGCAGCTGTTCCTGGGCTGCCAGCGGTAGTGTCCAGCCTACATCAAGCACTAATGCAAGGACCAGAGCAGCAGTCAATCAAACATGACTTAGTCAAGATCTTCCTAAATGTATACAGCAAAGGTACACCTGGCTGGCCACATAGGATGCAACCTGTAACATTAATGCTGATTGAGAACCCCACTTGTGGTTTGAACAATTTTTTGATGAACATAAGATGAAATGCCTATGTGAAGAAAGTAATGTGTGTGTGTGTGTGTGTGTGTGTGTATACACACACATGTAAGTGCTGAATCAAGATTAGAAAACAAATGAATTCTTCAGTCAGAGAAACCCATTAATGACAAAAGTAAACTAAACAAAACAGCTGGTAAGACTTTTTCCAATATTTCTGGTATTTCTTCAATAAATAACTCAATACCATTTTCACTCAAATTGGCCAAGAACAAAACATGTACATGTTCACAAAAATGAACAAGTATTCATCAAGAGAAATTTGTAAAAGTTTGCACCCCTCGCTTGAACCCTTACAAAATTTGGGAAACAATTTTCAAAAACGATTGGTTTAAATATCAGATGCAGATCAGAGAAGATCAGATGCAGAGTAAGGCTGAAGGACATTTACTCAGTCTTCCTTTCACAAAGTATCCACAATTAGCCACAAAATAATCTGTACTAATAACCTATTGAATGTTACTCTTAAAAGATGTATAATTGCACAAACTATGATACAAATCAACAAATTAACAAGCAAAGACTCTCCAAGGCACAAATGGTTCAAGAAAGGAGGACAGCATCCCAGTAGCTGTACAAAGAGCAATAGACACAAGGAAACTTCAACAAATTTTGGGTGCACGCTTGATTGACTGATTTGAGAACACAAAATGTTTGCCATGACATATAAATGTAAATTGCAAACTATTTATTCAATTCAATTTTATTTGTATAGCGCTTTTTACAACACAAGTTGTCACAAAGCAGCTTTACATTGTTCCCAGGCCTGAGACCCCCTGAGAGCAAGCCTAAGGCAACAGTGGCAAGGAAAAACTCCCTAATTAACAGGAAGAAACCTTGAGCAGAACCTGGCTCAGAGGGGGAGCCCATCTGTTTCTGGCCGGCACTGAGCAGATAGAATTTGAGAGAAAACAAAGTTGTACAATGTACTTTAAGACATTTACAAGATACTGATGTATTTGTTACGGGCTGAAAATCCAGCAGTGTTCCAATAACAAAGTGGACAATGTCCAGCTCTTATAGAGTCCCGCATTCTTTTAAAAACCACTGCTCCACGATTTTCCTCGGTGTCCCCGGCTACGGCATCCTCTCGTCCAGTTGCTATGTGACGACGGTGGCGTCCATGTCTCCATGCATCCTCCAAATCGGTTCCACCGCTACGGCTGTTGGTGTGTCCTTCTTCCTCCACTATGGTTGTTGGTGTGTCCTTCCCAGGTTTCCCAGCATTGATGATGCATCCTCACCTCCACCTGTATAGGGGACACAAACACAGCAGCCCAGAGCCAAAAACCCAAAAACAGTACAACAGAGCAGGACATAACATATTGATTAATTAAATGGGAATGGCAGCATTTTATTGTTTGTGAAGCATGCTGCTAGATGTTGCCTCATGCAGTTCTGTGCCCAGTACTCCTCTGTGGGCATTTGTCCATAACAGAGGGCAGTTGCCACGGCTGCTGCAAACAGCCCACAGTCACTGTCACCTATTTGCTGCTGTAGTGGTGGCCACCTGACTGTCACTGGACCCTGGTGGTCTGCCAGAATCCCCAGGTATTTCAGGAATGTGTCATCTGTTGAAAAAACAAACATAATAAAAACAACATTATGTACACTAAGTATTTGTTAGAGCTGATTTTAATGCAGGCAGTTCTGAGAACATGTAGGTGTCAGTTCAGTTACAAATAGTTAAAGGATGGTCAACTCTACTCCTGAAGGGCTGCATAGTGCATAAGCAAAACTAGTCAGCAAAAAATTTAGAGACAGTAATTTAGAGGCAGTTAATGACACAGATAACTGACCTCCTCTGTTTTGTGTCTGAATTAGTTGTTAGTTTCCAGGTGCAAACGAAAATCAGCAGACTAAGTGGCCCTCCAGGTCCAGGGCTGACAACCCCTGAACTGTGTGTAATAATACTCAAACTTTGAAATATACACTCTACCTGCAGATGTCCCCAAACTGTCAAAGACATTTATGTGTCCAGGTGGACAGTGAAGGTTTGAAACGCAAACCCAGTGGACCCCACCGTTGTTTAGGATCTGCACAAATGGGCCTTTGGGTACACCCATCCTGACACCCACAAATCCTGTGGGAAAATACCCAACAGCTTGTAGGCCATCCATCTTTGGAAACTGAAGCCTCAGCAGTGCCCGCACTTCATTCATGTGGTCATCAGTAAGCCACTGACCTGCAATATCATTTCAAAATCATATTAATGTTTTGATCTACTCATATTTATGTAATAATTTAATGTTTTAGTTATATTAATGTACAAGGATATGCAATATTGTATTTAAATTAAACAGCAACTGAAAAAGGCAAAAAGTAACAAGACAAAAACCACATGTGTAACAATTTTATTGAATTAATTTTGTGTAGTTAAATTTACTTCTACTAACCATACCATAAGTATGAAACACTGTTTACATATATGAAAATAAACCACCTCAGGTTGTTTTATGAATTGTCATCTTTGCCTTGGACCCATATCACACAGGTTTGTTTTCATTGAACTTTAGTTTATCATAGTTTATTCCATATGTATTAATTATATAAATTATAGTTTTTTGTTTAAACACATACCTTAATGTAATGGCTGAAAAAAGGCAGCATTTCTCTGTCTTAAGGGGAGCAGTTTCCCACAACCCCTTGTGCCTGCAGGAATACGTTGTGTGTCCGAGTGCGCAAGCACGCGCATGTGCAGAACGGATCGGGCAGCAAGCATGGAATACGTTGCGTTTCCGAGTGCTCTTTTTAGTGAGCCAGATCATTTGGTTCAGCTCAGCAATAAGAGCCGGCCCTTTCGGCTCCCAAAGGCCTCTTCATTTAGTACCACTTCTGGCTTTTATAATTCAGCCAAATTTAGCAATGTTTTGACCTATGATTGGTATGTGTGCATGTATATCACTTAAATTACTCAATGTAATTATACTAAACCCTATAATTTCCAAAATACCATTATTTTACATTATGTTTGGTAAAAAAAAGCATTAATGTAAAAACATCAAACACTATTACACATGTGTATTGAACGTCTTACCTATATTGAACGTTGTAAATTAGTGTTTCGCTACAAAAACTAAATACAGTGCATCTGGTCCTTGTGCATAAATGTATGTTACAATTCTAATGCTACTGTGATGTCCATATCAAATAAAATAAAACAATAAAATAAATAATAAACTATCCAAAACACAAACCATATCAAACAAATCACACTCAAAACAGAACACGGTGTTCCATATAACAAATAAAAAATAAAATGTGCAAAACAGCAGCATCAAACCGTTTTAACAGTGAAACATTGTAAGATTGTCTTTAAGTTGACTGGTCGCACGGCACGCACATCAACACAACTTTCAGTCAGTGTGTGGAGTGCCCGTGGCCGAGCAGTGTGGCGAAAAGATCATCCTATTATTCTGTCTTGTATTAATTAACAAAAAAAAAAAAAAAAGAAATCGGCTCTCAGACGGGAGCCGCTCCCATCGTTCAAGTAAAGGAGCCGACTCATAGAGCCGACTCGTTCGCGATCGACACATCATACTACAGACAGAGAGAGGTGGCTGCATCAGAGCCAAAGTAGAGCATTTTTAAATTACTTTATTTTATCGGCAATCAGATAAAAAAAATAACAATTCCGATAATCGGTCCACCCCTAGTGTTTTCAACTTCATTTGAAGAAATGTTTGACCTTATTGAAGATGATACTTGTTTTGATACTGAAGTTTATTTGCATTATAGGCTATCCCCCAGTGATGATCAGTATCGCGCTTGGAAGGATCCAGGTCACTGCTGCTGTGGAGGCTTTTATTCTTCTATATCTGTTCTGTTTACTCTAATATTCCCTCATTCTTTTCTAGAATTCACTCTTCTTTTCCTTCCTCATCCTCTCCCTCCTTCAGTGATCCTGCCCTAATGACTGTGACATTATGAGATCTGAGGGGACTCATCAATAGGCTTTTATTTCCTTTGCCCCAAAGCAAATTTTTCCTAAGACTGAGAAATAAAAACTGTCCTCTGCTGCAAACCTAGGTCATGGTCATGTAAGAAAATTAGTCATTGGCGCTAACTCCAGAATCTGAAGGAGAAAAATGTGAATTTCTTTCAGATGATAACCACTCCCTGTTGATGCATTATATTGAAAGGTTGTTTTTCATTGATTGCTGTCAGCCATTGATGACACATGAAACCTGACACTGAATGCAATTTGAACAAAAAAAAACATCTTATAAACTAACTTGCTACTTGCAAGAGCAGTTGTTGTCATTCATAAAACCACAATCTAATCTGTACTAGGATCTTGGTAATCCCAAAAAAGTCTACTCTGTTGTCACTGTCAGTTTCTGTCCAATACTTAGTTATTGTGGACACAGAGCATGAGGATAACACAGCCGTAGGCTGGTATATCTGCACAGCATGTATTCTGTTGTACTCCCTATTTTCCATCTACCTTGACCCACAGTTATTCATGTGTTCACACACATCACCAAATTCAGAGACAGGCTTAATCACTGTTCTGTGCACATATGAACACAGCTCTACAATGTAGTTTTAAATCTAAGGTTCTGTATGCACAGCCACATGACCTGAACAGGTAAATTCACTGTAAAGCAGAATTGAAGTTCTTTCATTGGCATTCCAGTTTTGCATAGTTTGGCATTGTTACACACCCAGTCTTACCAGAGTTAAAAAAAAAAAACAAATAGAGGTTTATAAACATGGACTTAAGTGCTTTGAGTAGAAGTCTCTTAAACTGGATTGCATGTGGCAGAGAGTAGTCAATACTGTATAAAGGGTAAAACAATATTAACTGGGTACAAAGCCTTATCCTCTTCAACCTCTCATTTCTATCTCCTCTTTCCAGGTGTGAATGAAGGCTATCGACACTGTCTTTTCAAAGAACTGTTACAGCACCCCAAACTTCAACATGCACTCCCACCAGTCCCAGTCGCAATCCCAGTACAGTTCTCAACTTTTCAGGAAGCAGGTGAACAGCCCACAGCAGTGGCACTCCCAGTATGGCATTGTCCCCCCTACCTGGCATACCTCCCCTGCACCTTATTTTGAGGAACCTCTGCTGAGACAGCATCACTGTCATAGTGATCCATTTCTGTATGTGGAGGGCAGGGGGGTTTTTCAGTTTGGTTTCTTAGTGGTTTGGTGCTGTTTCACCACGTCATTTTATATACTGTGTCCTCCATTAAATAGGAAAACGCACAAATCATGTTTAAAATTTACATACTGGGCAACTTCTGATCATTTTTTGTTATACTTTAATATATTTGCACAGAGCAAATCAAATTGTTCAGAAAGTATCCAGTTCAAAGTAATATTACTAAGGATAGTAATACGATGTATGTTAATCTAGAAAACATTAGTGTGGTTGCCCGACGCCAACGCCAAATCGACCAGTTCGTTCACCATTGGTGTGCTTCTGCTTTTATAAATTCATAGTTTTATGGTTTTAACGATGTTTTTTTGTTTGTTTTTTTTTTTTTTTTTTTAAAAAGGTATAATTTTACCCCCATTCAAAAAGATACGAGGCCCGCACTCTTGTTACAAACTTTCTAAACTGCCGTATCTCCGAATACTGGCTCTCCACGTATAAAAATACATCGAAATAGAGCTACACTTGTGCAGATTCTCAAAATGTCTTCGGTTTAGTGCTGTGATGAACAGTTTTTGAATTATGAGCCTTTGTTTGGTGTTTGGTATCCCCTCGCTCTAACAAGGTTAACATTCGATTTTTAAATTGTTGTAACGGAGCCAATCAGAGAGACGTGTTGTGAACATACTAGTAGAGCCCCGTACACATTTAAAACGATTCTCTCGTCGCTGGTCGCTAGTTGCTGCGCTAGCGGGCGTTCCAGGCTCTGGTTGCCTAGATATCCCTCTTGTATATTTCCCACCCCAAATGTTTCCGAGTGAAACAAGCAGTAGCTGGCTAGTTCTACAAGACCATAAATATATCGCTAGTGTATGCATATGGACAGAGCTACGCTTCAACAGTGACAATTCATCCACGTTTAATTTCTTTTAGTTCACAGATAGTTCAGTTTATAGATCAAAGCCGTAGTGGTAGGACGTCGTGGACATTGTTTCCTTGTAGTAAACGTTTGGGGAACTAAGTGTTGGCGTCATCTGTCAGTCAACGGTATCTTTTGCTCCCATTGGTAGTCGCCTCAAAGTTAGTTTAACGCGGAAACCTCCCACTTGCCAACTGTCATTTCGCCTGACATCTCTTCAAGTCGCGGAATTTCATTAACATTCCATGGTCTCTCGTCGCTTGTCTCTTCCAGTGTGTACGGGGCTTACTGTACGTTCACACCGGGAGCGGCGAAAGCGTCAAAGCGGCCGGAAGTCATTCATTTTCTATGTGAGCCAGCGTCTCTCGGCGGCGAGCACCGGCATGACCGTTGGCGGCGCGTCTTGAGCGGCGAGAGCGTCAGAATGAAGTTGAAGTCCAGGCAACTTTATGGTAATGAGTTATGACGCGGTTCGGCAGCAACCAATTGGAATAGAAGTTCTCCGTTCTAGAGAATTCTGGAGAACACAACCGTGTAAACTTTTGTTCCCACCAAACACTAGTTCCTAAGCAAAATGGAGGAGAGGCGGGTTTTCCCATTCTTTATGATGTGTCCCTGTTTGCGTACAGGGACATAAATGAAAAAAAGAAGCGTGGGCCAAAGTGTCAAATTCTTGGTGTTCCGGCAACATTTTCGCTGTAGAACGCTTGTTTTTAAGCGGGAATGCAATTCATTTGTTGGAAAAAAAACACCGATTTGACCAATCAGACTAATTAGCAACTAAACTTCAATCAGGAACAAGACCAGTTACTTTAATGTAGGCTACACACAAATTAACGGTAATGTTAATCAAAGAAAAAGGCTAATAAACGTGTCCTATAAACTGCATATTAAAATTTGATTTAGCACTTAGCATCAACACAAAAGTCACACCACACAAATGGCTTTTAATTAGTTTATTTCATAGGTTTATTTTCTTACCAAACATGGCTTTATAATTGTTCATTTCTTTGCTTCATCGATCGATTTCTTACCTTCACATTTAAAAGATTTCATGAGCTTAACTTATACCCTACTTGTGGTCAGTCGGCGAAAAGATACCGGTTAACAGTTGTTTGCTTCGCGGCCCCTTTAAATAAAGTTTGCTAGACCAAGCATTCCGAACGAACTTGTAGCCATCTACGTCAGAGCGTCCACTTCGTTGAAAGCGTTGCTGGCAGGGCAGCCAGAGCGAATTTTGACGCTCTCGCCGCTCCCGGTGTGAACGTACAGTTAGGGTTGCAGGTAGCCGAGCAGTTTCAACGGTTACGTAACACTGGATTAAATACATTGCTTCCAGTACAGCTAGAGGCAAATTGCCTTTCGCTCAACTGGTAAGGCCAGGGCCACACCAGTTGCGTCGCGTGTGCGTGACGGCTGAACTGCTGCGGCTCGCATGCGTGTGTTTGTCCACACTGTCAGCGTTGCTGCTGTGGCGCTGCTACTGCCAGCCCTATCTTTCTACATTGAGTTTGCCGTTGATAATGGACATCAATAACAGAATGTTTGATTTATTTTCAGTATAAATTTAATTTATATTTAGTTTAGACAGACAAAGGTTAAGAAGCGTGTGCTCAATTGTAAAAAAATAATAATAAAAATAAATAAATACACATCTTGGTCTTTTGCCTGTTGTTTGCCCACTATTTGCACTTTTGTACGTCGCTTTGGATAAAATCGTCTGCTAAATGAATAAATGTAAATGTAAATAAAAAATATACAGCAATGCCTCTTCACTTGGCCTGGCTCAGTTTAAAAGCCATTTCCATGGGGGGTTTCGGGGTTCTGTTCTACAGGTTTCCAGGGGTGGACTTCTCGAGAAGTATCGCAGGACCTTAATTTACATTATAGGCGCCAAACCAAATCTAAAACTGTATAAGCGGATGTTCTAGGTTCAGTCTCTGTTGAATCAGAAATGCTATGGGTTTGTCTTGCCACTATATCTTGCTTCAAGTTTGACATTTTTTCCCCTTACAAATGGAAAAGTAGGCTCCTCTGTTATTTAATTGAAAAATATTTGGTAAAACAGCATGTTGATCAAGAAGAAAATAGGCTGCCTAGGACAACTTGTTATTATCTATTTGTTTTCTTCTTTTTTATATGTAATGTTACTTTAGATATTTTTTATTAGGCTACCCGTCTATTCGCATTTCCTAAATAATATTAACGTGGTTAATTCACTTTTTCGTTGGTTTTTAGTGCGAGTTATAGGCAGAAGGAAAGCCATCGCGCTTTATCTTTTGCTCCGATTGCTCCGGAGGAAAAACCGGCGAAGAACGTGGGTTCACCCAATAAACCAGAGAAGGAGGCAACTTGGAGCTTTTCGCCATCTTGCTGCTGAACTGCGTCTTGATGAGGACAAACACCAGAAGTATTTCACAATGAGCGCTGAGCAAATGGATCATCTTCTTTCCTTGACTATATAGTACACATGTAGCCTCCACTTTCCCCTTTAATAACATGCAGTAGGCGATTTGAGGGGGGTGGTATCCCCTTGTTAGCAAAAAGTCCATCCCCCTTGTTAACCTGTTAACTCCATCCCCTAGTTAGTAGCAGAGAGAGTGATGAGTGTGCATCTGCCATCCCCTGTTAAAAGTTAACAAATCACCTACTGATAACATGCGATAGCTAAAATGGTTAAAATATTTTTTTTTCATGTCTGTGACATATGGCCGAGACATTGAAACTACAGTGAAAGGTGTCAGTTGTGTAATGTTGCTGGTATGATGTCAGTATGACTATCAACAGATCGTTTTCACTGTCTCTTTTTGCTGAGAACCACGCGTTTACGCGGAAAAAATACCCAGTTAAAAATATAGTATATTTTTATTATAAAGTATATTTTAATGTACTAAAAATGTACTTTAATTTCAGCAAGTACATTTCTAGCACATTATTGTTTTGTGTGCTAAATATAAGTGCCAAAAAATATATTACAAATGTACTAATTACAAGTACATTTATACCTCAGTAGTACTTTAGTGTACTTAATATAAGTACAATGATTAGCACTAATACTTAAATTGATATTTAGTGTATTTGGATAAAGTACACTACCCCAAAAATATACAGAAGTGTTTTATTAGTGCATTACTTAATAGTGTGCTTTCAATGCTTTAAAAATAAGTTCAATTTTAGTGGATTTTCATATACGATTACCAAGTGTACTTAATGGCATGCTTTTAAGAAATTTACTTTTGTCACGCTTTCAAAATGTGTTTTCAAGACATTGTTAGCGTAGCAGATTTGAAGTGGACTTAAAATAAGTGTATTAATAATTAAAATGCCTACAATGGTAAATTAGTGTATTCTTCCAAAGTACACTATAAACCAATGCAAATTTGTGAGCATTTAGTCCTTTCTTTTAAAGTGTGCTTTGATCAGTTTAAAAAGATATACAATAAAAGTTAATTTCTTTAACTGACCTTTTCTGATTAACATTTTAAAATACTGCATTTTACCAGTAAAATACTACAGCGCTGTTATTTATATGTACATTTAACAATGTTAAAAATTATTGATCATTTTTAATTTTTATTTTAAAATGCAATTAATGTTTAGTTAGTGTTATTAAAAAGTACTTTAGGATTATTTTAAAAAACTTTAGTTCAAAGTCACCAATGTTTTTATGCAATACTTAAAAATTGTGTTTCTTTTCACATAACTGAATTCGGAATAAACATGAACACTAATGACAACAACATACAGCACTTTTCAATACACTAAGTGCTTTCTAGAACACATTATGGTCACCAGCATTTCTAATACTGCTATTACAGTATATAACAACAGGACAATCTTGAAATGTATTTTTAAAAAATTATTTTGTACATTTATTGCAGGGGTTAAAGCAGAAAAAAATCCAGAGCCTGAACTTTTTTCCAGGGGTAGGGGGTGGGGGGTCACGGGGGTGGACACGTACGCAGGGTTATTTGGCAAAAAAAAAGAACATTATTTGAAAATGATTTTCCTTGAAACTAACTAGTAACGTATCTGCCATTGCCATTAGCCCTTGACAGGCTCAGACTACAGATATTTGAAACAGCAATACCAAGAAAGGTCAGTAGGTGGCAATAGTACTCCATCTCACTACAATATGGTGCAAACATATGTAAAATTTAGGATGCTTTTGATATCAAGTTTTGCTGGTTAGCTTTGTCCTTGACAGAGTACAAGATGACCTACAATCTAAAACATGAAATTTCTGAATTAAAGGTCATAATGTTATAAGGGTATGTGAAACTCAGTCAGGCTAACTAATTCATTGGTGGAATTCAGTAAAGGGTATATGGAAAAGGACATTGATTCACTTTTTTTAACAGAATGTGCACCATTTGCTCCATTTATTTTGAAAAACAATTTGTAAACAGTTACAGTGCGACAGTGAACTGTAGATAATACTGTAATTCTAAATTGCAACATTTCCATAATTGTTTTGTTCAAAAGAAATAATGGTAAATTAAATACTAAGAAATGAATATAAAATAGGAAATATACAAAGACAGTTTACTACAGAAAACTACAGTTCAGTTCAATTAACAACAACAAAAACATTAAAATGCTCCAAGAACTGGTAACTTAAATAATGGGAAATGAATACAAAATAGAAAATACACAAATACAGTTACAGAAAACTACAGTTCCACCCAGAGGAGGTGGTGGCTGTCCCAAAGGTGGGTGGTTGTCTGGCTGTCCCAGAGGAGGTAGAGGGGGCATTGGATGGTCCAGCAGAGGACCAGGCTTTGGCTGGCCTTTTGGTTTTGAACTAGTTTGTTTGCCACCTCTGATGACTGCATCCTTACTGCCTCACTCATCCTTTTCTGCTTTAGTGCCTGTTCACTCTCCTTCTTTTTTTGTAAGTGTAATTGGTAATTTTGGCACAATGACAGGCAGGACCACCTCAAAGGCTGGTCTATGGTCATAGTTGAGGCTGTCCAGTCCCTGGCTTTCATTGTGGACTTAACTGCAAGGCTCTCATAAGTTTCCACATTCAAGGAGCACCTGTCAGCTTCGAGGATATCGTCCATTAAATGATCCCTCCACCAGGGGGCCTGTGAAAATAGAAAGAAGGGCTTTAACTAGCTTAATCAGAGTGGGATACCTCACACCTCTCTCTGGATTTTTCAAAGATGCAACACGGCTCCACCAGTCTACATCCACTCGGCTGTCCTCTTCAACATAGCTCTGGGCATGAGGTACCAGGTCTAAATCAATCTGGTATGCCTGAACCTTCTCCTCTAGTTGACCGACCTCTTCTGGCAGAACAACATTAGGCAAGGCCTCTCCTAATGCCATAAAAGCTCCACAGACAGAGTCACACTGGAGTCAGAGCAGAGAGTGAGGTGATTGTTTTGTTGTCCAGGGGAAGATTTTTGAGTAGGAACTCAGCTGATTTTATGTACCCTTCTCTGAGAGAGTTGTAGAGATTCCCAACCCATATTTTCCTCTCCACACGGGCCTTGTTCATGGCAGAGTAGCAGAACCTTCCAACACAAAGCCTTTTGTTTGAAAGCTGTAAATCTCTACTCCGGACATCGACCTTGAGGATCTCCTTAGCACTCAGTGGGATAGCCTCTGGCTTCATAAATTTGCTGAGCAGCTCTCTCACAAGGGCCACCATTTCGACATGCAACAAGTGCACCATGGGCTTTTCATGTTGCAGTTTTTTGACAAACACTTGAAATGTTGGAAGGACACCTGCAAACATAAAAATAACTTTGGATTTGACATTTTTTCAAGAGTAATTAAAACTCACGACGAGATGACAGTTATTAACTATACAATACTATGATAGAATCTCTTAAAGTTGGTTATTGTTGTAGAAGAGACCTGACTATTCCATTTGTACCTTGTCTAAAACAACAACTTATGTCATCAGTCAGAGATGGACCATGACCACTGTTAATAACTCTTATTACATTTATATTAAGTTGCCATGAGTTTGCCTACTCATACAAGATACCTCTGAACAAGTCGACCATGACCTTCAGTCTTTCGAACTCTGTGAAGAGCACAGAGATCCAAGCCTTCCAGTTCTGGTTAACCTGTGTTCTGGATGCTGTGGCCTGTTCTTGTTGAAGAACTTCTATTCTGGCCTTTTCCTCAACTGTCACCTCATTTCTTTCAAGCACTTGATTAAGAAGCCTTCTGTAGCACACACACACACACACACGGGTGCGCGCCCACACACATACATACACACATATGAGGACATTGTTTCACAGCTGATTTGCTCCTTCCTAAATAAAATCTAACCACTCTAAACTGTGGATTAAAAGGCAGCACATCATTACATACAGCGTTATAGCCCACAAGCAATGCACTTACTACAGATTAACAGAGGCAGTACATTAAAAATACTTAACATAAATTGGGTTAGATTACATGATTTGTATTACCTGTATTTATGTTCTTCACTTGGATCCAGCACATGGTAGTAGTGCACCACCAGTACATCCAGGAGTTCATTCAGCCTGTTGCACACCTCCAGCATCTGAAGAAATCTGTTGCTGATCGGTCTGATCAAGCTCTTGGGAGGGAGTGGAGCAGACTCTGAAACTCTGAAAAAATCTCCTTCTGTTTTGGTGACTTCTCAATATCATAATATACATCAGAGCAGAAATCTTCAACTTCTGAGCTGAACGGGCTCATGAGGGCCTTGGCAGCATTGGACACCATATGGACAGTGTCTCCAGATATGTCTAGAAGGTAAGGGTTCTCCTTCCTAGCTTGCGTCTCAAGTCCAGTCTTCTTTCCCCTCATGACTGCACAATTGTCCAGTAGAATACTGGTGACTTGTTTCCACTCAAGACCATAAGACTGCAGGACATCTTTTAGTTCCACCATAAGTGCTGAGGCATTGGCAATATTAACTTTCCTGCTTGCCAGATGTTCGGTTGTTACTCTGGTCGCATCATCATCAAAAAAGCGAACAAGGACATTGAGAATTTTGTCCATGCTCTGGCTAAAGGCTTCATCAATATTCAGTGAAAACATGCAGTTTTTGAACTTCTCAGACAGACGTTTCCTAAACTCTGGTGCTATGCCATGTGTATTTACATAACTGGCATGCTGATTTGAAACGGACAGTTTTGTCAAAGCATTTTTATCTTCAGCTAATTTTTTACACAGATTTACAAGCGGTTGAGAGATCGTGAATGACAAATCGTGTTCTGCAATGAACGTGCACACGCGTATTTTCAAGTCACAAACACGGTCAGTCATTGACACCGGTACGTCTGCTGTGGTTGTTGCTCCCGGTAATCGTGTTGCGTGTTGGAGAGCGCGGACAGCTGCTCTGTGACCGGGGTCTAATTCGTGACGTAGTAGCACTTTTCTACCGCTAGTTGCATACATTAGCTTTCTCGAGCACAACCTGCAGAAGCAAGCACCTGGTTCTCTTAATTTCTTACACCAGCTACCAAAAGGCTTGCCGTCTCTGCCTATTTCTTCTATCCACGCCCAGCGCCATTTATTTTTAAGTCCTTTATCAATTGGGACGTCTTCCCCAGGCTTCATAAACTTACTCTCCATCCTGCCGACTATGTTTGCTTGCTACTCTTCAACGTGACGTCTCCGCTCCGGCATCTATGCTTAGTAGGACTCGGTTACAGCTGGATCTCAACCAAGAACCTCTTCCAAGACCCGCCCCATTCTACTTCTGATTGGCTAGTAATGTTATTTTGGTTGCGAGTGAAAGCTGTGTTCCTCTCATACCATTGGTAGGCGAACTCATGAACTCGAACTGATATCAACAAGTTTTTTTAAATCTAGGACTATCATTTTTTTCCGCAGCCAAACGCCGCACGCCGGAGATCCGGCACGGTGCCGGAAAACTTTAAGCCCTGTTTATTGTCATTAAATCAAAAATACATATTCCAAAGCTTGGTTCATTTCACTTACATTTGACAGCAATCAAAAAATATATTATCACTTGATAATGAAAGACTTTGATTATGTAGGAAAACACCACTCACAGTCTGTGTCTGTTCAATATTTTGAGGACAGGTATCACAACAGTATCTTTTCTAAACCATGTGTGCTTTATCATTGTTTACAGCAGAAGAAGATTACTAATACTCAGAGTTTGCAGTCTTTGGAGGTTGTTCAGTAGTTTTTAAGCCATACCTAGAATACATATTGATATGCAATCCCTAATTCTTGCTATTGGCAGTGTTTCTCAATAGTTTTTCTTTCTTTCTTCTCTTCAGTTGCTATTTAATCTCTCTCTATATTATTTGGGAGTGGAATAACATACTCCTTGTCTCTTGATTGGATCAAAATATGTTAATTTTCTGTAGAACAGGTCAGTGGGCACCGCATAGACATTCTTGGATTCCGACACCTCAGACACAAAAGTGGAAGCAATGTTCAGTTGACCGTCCCTGCAGAGCTGTCTACCAGTCTTCATGAGCTCCTTTACCAATACACAGTGCATTGCTAAATGCTCTGTTCTGAATACTACCATGCTAAGAATTCTACATAATCTTCCATCCTGTAATTCCACTGTTGAGTTGATCCTTTTTTTAGACTTCTGTTACTGCTTGAATGATAGAGTATGCCTTTTATAATGAAACGATGTTAACATACACAGTGTCTGACTGTAACACCCAGCAAGTCTTTGATAGCAAGTGTTTGTAACGCTGACAGTTTGCCATGACAGGGATTGCCAAAAACCCTGACATTTTCATTTAGGCTGGTTGAATTAGAAGTTGATAAATTGCTATTTAGGAGATCAGAAAAAAAGTTTTTAACCCCATCATTAGCATCTGCCATTATCTTTTCTGCTTTTTGTGTTAGTTAAAAGATTTCTTTGCTGGAGGAGTCTATTTGCTCAGAAACATGTGTGGTTCCATGGAAGTAATGTAACAGAGTGCCATTAAATGATTCAAAGGAAAAGGTTGATGTGGCCCACAGAGGCCCCCAGTTCCTAACACTTGTCGTAATGTGTGTCAGTAGATGAACATTGAATGTTATATTTGCTGCTCCATATAACTTCTCAAACTGCATAGTGAACTTTTTGAGAGCTCTTTCTGCTACTTCAGTATCACAGCATTTCACCTTTTCTCTCAAAAGAATGTGCATAGCAAACACTAACAGAAAAAGGTGGTTCCAGAATTTCTTCAGCAAAACCCCATTCAATATAGGCAGAGCATAGAATAAGAGGAATGACCTCCACTCCGATGCTTTCCAATATTTTCTGTCTGCCACAGTTCGTGGTACTCTAGTTATCTCAACTGGGGGTCGGATTGCAATGAGCTCTTTGTCAATGTGGTCTGATCTTGTTCCTATGTACCACTCTTTGTTATGGTGTCTTGAGTCAAACCACAGTTTGGCTAGTTGTCTTGTCACACCAAGGCAGACACAGTGCTGATACTCTGGAACAAATCCATTTATCATTTGAAATTTCTTGAGTTTCATTAATGGTGAAGGTCCTTTTACTCCCATTACAGGATTCTCAGGTGTTGCAGCCATTGCATGATCAAAGTGCTCAGCTTCAGTTCTGAGATGTGGCTTTGGGGCTTTGTTTATGTAAGGACCACCTCCAACATGGTAACAGAAATCACATCCATAAAACCCATTAAACTGTTTGGTGTTTCTTAGAAGTGGGCGAGCAACTGAATCTGAACTGCATATAAGAGCATACACCTTGGAGACATGCTCTACATTTGCTGAGTCTTTCCATTTAATGCCATCTTTTTCTAGAACTAACAGCTCATCTACAAATGGCTTCAAAAATGTTAAGATGTTTGGCTTCTTCTCCCCAAACCACAGACATGGAAGACAGATATTTGCCTTTCGTTCTTTAGGTTTGAGTTCTATAACCTGGCACTGTATGGGCCAGATTTGATACTTTGAGCTCCTGAACACTGGAATTCCATCACAGTTCCAAATTAAAGATATGTCATCCTCACCCAATTCACAAGATTCTTTTAGTTTATGGTACTCTTCTCCACACTGTATATCTGAAATGGCATCTGCAGACAGCCAATCTTTTTTTAAAGTTGTTCGTTTTTGTTCAAGCAATGTTTTGATCTGTGAAGCCAAACTAAGCACTAGAAAGAAACAACCACTTTTAAGACAGCTCTCTGAATCAGTTACTGTATAACAAGCACCACACTGTAGCTCACTTGTATTATTTCTCCCTAAGTAGTTTCCACATGCTGGACAGTAAAAATGGGGTTCATAATTTCCATATTGTCCATAAGCCTTGCGAAAAAGATGCGTGGTTACTGGCACCATGCCTGGGAAATGCTCATTGAAAATCTTTAGTAGATGTTCCAGTGACACAGCTATCAGATTGTGCCTTAGTACATAAGACATCAGCAAGAGTGAACTTTGTCCCTTTGTCAGAGGTGCTCCAGGATACACAGGATCATCTCCATCCGATAACAAAGGGTCTACCTGTGAAGACATTATTTAATAATAATAATTGTAAACAATTCAGCTGCAGAAAAAAGATTGCTTGTGTAATCAAAGGGAAAACATACAATACTAAATGCTAACAACCTTCTGGTTTGGCAGCTCCTGTTGGCCAAATGTTGTAGCAGACACATTGTGTTCTGGTTGTTTCTCAGACATTTCCTGGAAGAAATATAAATGAAAGCATAAATAACTGCATTTACTTTGCTGTTCTTTTACAGTCATGACACATACTAGTAATACTACTGCTCCAAAAGGTTAGTGGTAACTGCTAAAATGTATCTGGTAATTTTTGCATCTATAAAATTTGGCACATTGCATTGTGGGATTGTTAGCAGAAAGTAATGCACACGCCATGTACACTATTTGTTGTTACATTGTGGTCATTTCTGAGGGCAGGATAAATGCAGTGCGCTATATTTAGTGCCTATAAAAAGTATTCAACCCCTTGCTCAAATCTACACCATGAAAACAAAGGAACACTCCTAGCAACTCAGAGAAAAGGCCACTGAAAAGCACAAGTGAAGGGACAGTCATCCACCTGTTAGGAACATTGTTAACCTCATGTTGATCTACTGATGAGCCCAAAATGGCATGTAAACCAGGCATAAATGAATAATGCAATGATACTTTGGAATAGTTAGACCAAATGTTTTTATAATTCTGTGACCAAATTATACCTTGCTGGTGTTGTTAACCTCAGTTATGTTTTAAAAATAAAACCTGTTCAACTTACCTTCTCTAATAGCTGGAAGGTTTGTCTTTACAAGGAAAAAAAGGAAATCTTCATTGAGTAACTGTTACCTGCACTTCTGTTTGGATTTGCATATCCTGTTGATCCCCACTTGTGTGAGTAACAGTGCTGTCTGGGTATGCTGTAGGTGGCAATTCCAGCACTGAGTGGGAGTCTGCAGGCTCCCTCTCTGGCAGGCTGCATAATATGTACAATGAAGATACAATATATTTATATTTCCAAGAGAAATAGTAACAGCAATTTTGCATGTTTATATCACATGTTAAGAAAGGACACACTGCTTTTAGGGGCTAGAACAGTCCTTATCAGTGTACTGACACACAACTGGGAAAACTAATTTATAAATATTCCCATTTCATTTAATCTTATTGGAATGACAATAATGCAACAACTACATATTGAGTTTAACACAAGAATGAATTTACACATTTCCAAACGCTGACATTTTAGTACCTCTGAATTTTTGTTTG
This sequence comes from Megalops atlanticus, assembly GCA_019176425.1. Lineage (NCBI taxonomy): Eukaryota > Metazoa > Chordata > Actinopteri > Elopiformes > Megalopidae > Megalops > Megalops atlanticus. The sequence goes on along the minus strand of CM032879.1, from coordinate 1,473,516 downwards.
GTGTGTCCTGCTGCTGCTGCTCTCCTGCTGTATGGACAAGATGCTTTCTTCTTATGCTTTCCTCAGATGACTGACTGCTTGCTCCCTCTGTAATAGGTTCTTCATCTGGAGCATTCTGATCATGGGACAGTACATAGATTTATTACACTATCATATACAGTTATCATGTAACAATGATGACAAACACAATTCTTGGTGAATGAAAACTTAAGAGGAAAATGAATATGTATTTTGCAGACTCTAAATTTTATTAAAGAATTGAAACAGCACACAGATAGAGACTGATAGCTGCTATATAATGTTATCCTTTTGATTTTACCTGTATGTTACTTGTGGGTATGAATCTTGAGTATCCCTCCAGAGAAGAATTTTGTTCTCCATTAAATGAAAGTGGAATCTAAGGAATGCAGTTACAATGTCAACTTGTAGATTAAAACATCCATAAATCATATTGTTGCGAACAGAAACATAACGTACCTCTTTTAAGACATTTTCCCTTTTTGTGTTTGTGTTGGAGAATGCACAGTTCAGGTATTTCTTATAATTTCCTCTACAGTTTGAAGTATTCTGCAATGAACAAAACATTCCCTTGTGGTTAAAGATAATAATAATAATAATAATAATTATTATTATTATTATTATTATTGTTATTATTATTATCATCATTATTATGAAACTCTTGTTTTCATAAGTACTGTTGTTGTTAATAGCAGAAGAAATATGAAAGATGAAATACCTCTTTTTCTTTTGCTTTCCGTCTGATTTTGGTAGACTTTGGAGGTTGGCTGGACTCATCCAGTAGATATTCTTTGTATTGTCTTTTAGGTGCCATGTCTGCTGCGGACCGGTGTATTTTCCTGAAAACGGTAAAAACTGTAAAAACGTCCGAAAACGCGGATAACGTCATCGTATGATTTAAACCAATCACGTTTAAAATACACAGAGAGCCAATTACAGTAGACTATGTGCGCATGTGTGCATAGACGTATACTTGAGAAACATGTTTTACTTATTTAAGGTTTTTTTTTTGTTGCAAGAACGTATAGTCTATGCAGTCTAACAGATTATGAAATTGTCTGTCGACGTTTGGCGTGTTCTAAGAGATTTTGCGAGTGGTGGACATTTTTCCCATCAACCTTGAAATATTCATCGGCGCAGTGCTGCCGCTCATCAGTCACCATCAAGTGTAACAGAAAATTGGGAGCAGTTCAAGGAAACGTCGAGTTGACAATGGCACCGTGTAAGTTCGGAATGTTTTATTTCAGGGATAACTCAATTCATGTCGAAAGTACTGACATTGTGACACCTCAGTACAGAAAGCAGCTTGTCCAGGTATTAACACGGCCGGACCTCTCGAGTGTAGACGGGTGGATCGAAGTGTACTGGGCTAGCAGGAAAGCGCCACAAAAAAGGTGGCTGCAAAACTGCTCTTACTAGGAGGTTTGTATTCTTATAAGTGCATAACAGATACGAAAATATGGTGTGAGAAGTATCTTTTGAATGAATATAGTTTCTACAATGACCAGACATGAGAACCGGCAATAAAGTTGTTCTTAATCAGTGTTAGCACCTAACGCTAGCCTTAAATGCTACAGATGCAATTGTCTGCGAATAACCATATTGAACCTTTATCATCTAAAGTATATAGTACAAGTTTTGTGTGGTACTAACTATAAATAGACAATTGCATAATATAAAGAAAACACTAACGGTAATAAGGAAAAGGTTTGTTAGCTTCTGCTAACACTTTGCTAATTACTGGTGATGGCTACTGGTAAAGGACTTGCCAGTGGACCATGCTAATGGTAGTTAAGCGTTGTATGTAATTAGAGTTTTTAAGTAATTACGGATTTTTATGGAAATTGTAACTTATTTTTTGTGTATAAATATTAGCTTCACCGTTGTGCATTTCAGGACATATATACATCTAAAATGTCACATTAAATATTGATTAAATGGCTGAAAAGCCATGGTGTCGACATTTTGTCTGACCTTTTATTTTTGTTATTCACAGACAGCTATAAGGACTTGACAGAAAAAAAGCAGCCTTCCTCAGGAATGAGGACATCTGGAACGTGGCAGTTGAGAGGAGAAGGGCCGCACCGTGTACCACCGCACATGATGGAAACAAACCAAAGGTTGTTATTGCTTGTTGAGAGTTCATTAAGGAAATACAATATAATTCATTGAATAACAGCTTAGTTGCAATATGTTGCAACTAGGGATGTCACGATACCAGAAATTTTGTAGTCAGTACCGATACCATTAAAATTATTAAAGTTATTGTTATTGCCTTCCTTCTTCCCTTTGCATTTGACATTAGACTTGTAGGCTTAATATGCAGCTCCATCTCCAGTACCTACGACGTCTACGGTACCATAGAAAAACTAGTAACATCACGTTTTCAGAGTTTTAGTACAGACTTGGTACCAAAGTATTGGTCCTCGTGACATCCCTAGTTGCACCTCAGTAAATGGCTCTTGCTGAAGTTTTTTCGTCCAAACCTCTAGAAGCTGGAGTGGTGACAAATTCATTTATCTCCATTTGCATATCCCAAAATGCACTGCAGCTCCTGCACGAACTGGTATTAAAACATCTTACTTCTCTTGCTGACTGGAAAGATAAAAGGGATGAAGAGGGTCATGTCATACACATACACATACAAAATCCAAAATGCATTTATGGCACTGTAATATAGTGATGTTTCTTAGTTTGGATGTGTTTTTTTTTTTTAATCTCTGTTCACCAGAAAATATCAGTGGGATAGTTTATACATTGTTGACGTATATTACATCTTTTCTCTCTGGTACAGAAAAAGAAAAATACTGAGACAGCAAGTTCCAATATTACTTCAGACGATGACGACACAGACATTGACACACCACAAGTTTCTGGAACAAACGTAAGTATTTACAGAAATAAGCAAATATTGTGGAAAGACATGACATTTTTCAATATAATTGCCTTTAGGTTTGATAGCAGTACAATGGCAGTAATGGATGATAGCACTTTAGTTGTGTTAGTTTTGCTATTTGCAATCATCCACGCCACGGGGCTGGGTGTCTCAATCCTAATCTGTAACTGCACTTTTGACAACACGCTAATCCCCTTGAATTCCACAAAAGCGTTTCAGCTGAGCTAACCACTAGCATCAGAACGGAGTCGCCATTTGTGTGTCTGTTACGTGCCTTCATGGTAAGGTGCTCATTTGTGTATGACATACATTCCTTGAATGATAATAAACCATGCATTTCACGTTTCCTTTTTGTTTACCTTAAATAAGCCTGACAGAAGTAATGTCAATGATGCCTGTTGTTGCAGTTGGTCACTTCCCCTCATGCATTCAGCACCACAGTAGTTGCATGGCGTAAAGCCAGGTGACAAACTTGATTTTATATTTACTTGTTTAAAAGTAAGACAGTTTTAGCAAGTAAATGAACAACACCTCTATCATTTTCTTCCTTTTCAGTATAATGCTCACAGCCACTATAAAATGTAAAACACATGGTCGCAGTATATCTGTTGCTGAATAGTTCCTTCCCTACTTTGCCACGAGGCTAGCTGATGTCACGGCTTGGCAGTAGATTTTTAAGAAACCTAAGCAGTTTTCAACATATATCTTTATACTCATTCTACCTAACTGATGTAATTGAAAATATTTTACATTGTGAGTCAATTCAATAGTGACTCACATTTCGGTCTCTGCTGGTACAGTTACATTCGTTGCATTGCAAATACATGTCTGAATTTCAGTGGAGAAAATAGTTTGTCTAAAGCTGAGGTACAGCTCCTTTTCAGAATTACTAATCCCCTTAGTTAATGTCTAACCGTCTAACCATAACATTTCAAAAGCTTTCTACAACTGGTAATATCAGAGGAATAAGTAGGACGGCGGAAAAAATTAGTGGTGGAGAAATGCTTTCCTGTAGCTTGCATTGTATAAATATAAAGAAAAGTTGGATAAAGTAATACATGGAAATTAAAGTAGAGGTAATAGCAACTTCTTTAAACCAGTAGGTGATTTGTTATTTTTTAACAGGGGGGATGGCCCAATGAGAGCATTTATCAATACACAGCACAGTTAGGCTACTGATATTTCAGAGCCATGGTCAGGCCATCGTTCCAAACTTGCACAAACCAGAGTCAGATAAAGGATCAATGAGTTAGGCAGACTAGACTAACATTCAACTAAACAACCGCTCTGCCCCTGCACTCTCTCTACTGCTAGGGTATGGAGAGGGGGGATGGCAGGTTAACAAGGGGGATGCATTTTGGTCATTTTGGCATCCCCCCTCATACCGACTACTGCTTTAAACTATGCTAAAATCATTTAGCCTAATACCTTTTATATAATTGGTTCTTGTCTACAAAGAAGAACTACTAGCCACTTATAATTAACAACAACAATAATAATAAAAATGACCAATATCAGCCAATATGTTGTAAATGTAAATACAGCACGTGATGTCACTATATTATTGATGTCACGATGTGACAGGTTTTTATCACAGTAAATATCATACCAGTAATTTTAGGAATGTTATGATACAGCAAACCCACAGTGATGGTAGAGATGACATAACAGAATATGTGTAAGTAAGCTCAATTATGTGTAAGTTACGCTCAATATAAAGACATTAAATATACCATATACTGTATTTTCCAAGTTCATATGGGAATAATATCTTGCATTATACATGGCTTGAATTGATACACTTAGTAAACTAATACTCTGGATTTTTATTGTTTGAGACAAACTTGTGATTAGATTTTGGGATATATAAATGAAACTGATTTTGGATAGTCTTTATTGTCCCCGAGGGGCAGTTTGGTTTGACCTAACTTGTAACCTAAATTTGAAGTAAAAAAATTTCAAATCAAGCTATGTTTAACTGTGATGATGGTCATGATATCAGTCGATGAAATGGACCACCTATGAAGCTAATATTTAATTTGCACCATCTTTTCAGTCTCAATAATGCTGGCTTTGCACATACCACTTCTGTTCTTTCTATAATAATAGTTTCACAAAAAATCCCGAGACTAAACTGTACACCTATTAATGATAGTTACTAAGATAATATTAGTCAGAAAATCTATGGTTTTGTTAAAAAGTCAGTTGTTTATGGATTCCATCTACAGCTGGACTGTTGCCCCTTTCCTGCTTTTTCATTTTCAACACTCGTTATATTTTGCACATAACTGAGTATTTTCACTTCTTGTGCCCTTTGGTTCAGAAACCGAAAATGACAAAGGCTGCAAGAGACAGAGTCCTTTCCCAGGTTAAGTCTTCATTGCTGAATAGAAAGCCAAGGACCTCCACCCCCTCACAAAGTGAGGAAGATGAACCAGACATAGACACCAGTGTGGACTTAGTTGATCCACCGCAGGCTTCTTGACCAACCGTAAGTATTTACAGAACATAAGCAAGGAAAAAACACGTGGAGCTTAATGCTCCACTTAATGCTCCACTTTAACTAATTTTCAGCATAATGACTTTGAGCACATTTTGAGATCTGCACAATTAATGTCTCCTCACTAAGCATTTTTACAAGTTGAAGGCTCCCATGCTACTGGTTTACAAGGCAAAAATAAGGTCTGTCTATTTGCACAGAGTCAGTAACAATATAAAGTACCTTGCCAACAAATGTAAACATTGATAAAAATTCATAATTGAGAGGCTGTCATGTTGAACCACTAGTTTTCACTTGATATTGAGTAGTTTGTTTTTATGATGAAACATTAGGAATGTGGTTAGGGATGCCCCCCGAAACCCAGTTCTAAATTGGAACTGGTTCCAAATGAGTAAGATCCTGGGGCCGTTTTAGGGTTAGTTCTTTTTTCGGTACTTGGGGAGTTACATTAACACAGCATTGCTATAATTTTAATTTACGCAGGACATCTGCCGTGGGGCAAGTGAAGAGGAGAGTGTCCTGATGGATCAATTATTAACAAATGTAGACATGCATCAGGAAGTGATGGAGGCTCTGAAAGGTATCCATATAAAAAAGGAATGATGTTTTTTCTGTTAATCATTGAATTTGTAGGAGTATTATCTGTCAGATATCTGTGACTGATGTCATTTTTTCCCTTTATGCAGAAATACCAACCTTGGTCTGGTGTGTAAAAGAACTTATTACAACCTTGAAGAGAATGCCACCTGCCAGTGACACTGATGGTACAAGTTCTGGTTCCTCCAGCCCTGCTCCAGAAATGGTATGTTGTATATCTGTGTTTTGTAAAATACTAAGTAATACCCATTATTACAGGTAACATTTTATTTTTAAAAAGGAATTAAGATATTTTGTAATGAAATATAGTTTACAAAGGTAAATAGCTCAGGATCACTTTTTAATGCTTTGTAGTCAACATTTTTATACTCTCCTATGTTTTTTTTTTTTTTTTTTTGCTCACATGTCTTCTGCGATTTTCCTACACTACTTCAATATTTGCAGTTTTCTTTAAGTCTGGAATCACATGTTTTGCATGTATTTGATAGAAACTGATACATGTATTTCCCATAGCAGCATCAACCTAGGGGACGGGAGGCAAGGGACCGGCATAGTCATGAGAGCAACCCTAGGCAGTCAACACCAGATCACGGCACAGAGTCCATGATAAAGTGACAGCAATGACCACTTAGTCCACCAGAGACTCTACGAACCACGCCAGCACCAGGCCATGTCCCTCAGCTGAAGGACTTACTGTATAGATATGTTTTGAGCCTAGACTTAAAGTTGGAGAGAGAGTCTGCTCTCCGAATCTCGGAGGGTAAGCTGTTCCACAGGAGAGGGGCTTGATAGGAAAAGGCTCTACCACCTATAGTGGTTTTGCCCACTCTTGGAACGATGAGAAGCCCGGCATTTTGGGAACGAAGGGCTCTCTGCAGAAGATATGGGTGAAGAAGGTCCTTAAGATAGGGAGGAGCAAGCCCATTTAAAGCCTTAAATGTGAGTAAGAGTATTTTTAAAATGATCCGGTATTTAATAGGTAGCCAATGGAGAGAAGCTAGAACTGGGGTAATGTGTTCAAAGTGTTTAGTTTTAGTTAAGATTCGAGCAGCTGCATTTTGTACCAGCTGAAGGGGTTTTAATGAGACATTAGCACATCCTGACAAGAGGGCATTACAGTAGTCTAATCTGGATGTTACAAAGGCATGGATTCATTGTTCAGTGTCCTTAATTGATACAGTTTTCCTGATTTTGGCTATATTTCTCAAATGGAAGAAGGCTGTCCTAGAGGTGTTAGTTATGTGAGTTTCAAAAGACAGCTCAGGATCAATGACAACACCAAGGTCTTTGATGGCTGCACTCGGGGCAAGGGAGACACCATCAAGGTCCAGTGTAAAATGAGTGAATTTGCTCCTGATTGAGTTTTGGCCAATGACCAATATTTCGGTTTTGTCTGAGTTCAGGAGGAGAAAATTTCAGGCCATCCAATTCTTTATGTCTGTTAGGCAGGCCTCCATGTTTGATATATTCAGAGGGACATGGGGTTTGACTGATATGTATAACTGATTTTCATCCGCGTAACAGTGGAAACTAATGTCATGTTTACAGATGATGTCGCCAAGGGGCAACATGTATAACGAGAAGAGCAGAGGCCCAAGCACAGATCCTTGTGGTATACCATATCTTACTCTGGAACGAGCGGAAGATTCGTTGTTAACGGAGACAAACTGATATCGTTCTGATAGATAAGACCTAAACCAAGATAGAGCCTGTCCGCTTATGCCAACCAAGTTTTCGAGGCGGTCGAGGAGGATAAAATGGCTGTAGCAACAAATGGCTGTGGTTTGTCAACAAATTTATGTTGTCCATAGCATGCACCAATAATTGACAAACGAACGCTACGTACCATTTGTTTAGTGCCAAACGCCACTGATTTCATGCAGTACTAGATGATTGATAGATGACATCTTCCTAGTAACAGTAACGATCTCTGTATGACCTGGGTGATTTTTTGCACATCTTTAAGTGTTAATAACAAATGCACCTTCCTGTGTGGACTAAACAAACAATACATTAAAGCAGCAGTAAGGAGTCTAGCTACCTAGAAGGCACGCAGAAACCTTAGACATACAACAGCCAAGCATATCGTGCTGTAAAAGCTTCTTGTGTATATCTGTCCTTCACATGACCATATCATCAAAATGAATTTGTAGATGATACCAAAAACTAGTTGCCCATAAAAACATACTTGAGAAAGTAGCAAATTGTTGCATAGTGCAAATTGTTGAAACACTATGCAATAATTTGCTACTTTTTCTGATTCGCCACCTTCATGTTCTCTAAGGATCAACTGATAAGACAGCTCTTGTTTTTTCCATGAGTTCAGGTTCTGAGACTTTTACTAATTTGTTCCACTCTCCCACTTTGACTAACAACCCTAACTACATTGTGTACTTAAAATTGTGACACTGACATGTAAATGTTGTAGACGGCCATCCACACTGCCAAGCCAGCAAGACTGGGGGGGTTTGCCTGTTTGTGTGCTGCAGGTAGAGGATTTTGCAACCACATTGTTGCGCTCCTCTACCAGACAGCACACTACAGCACCATGGGCACAACCACCGTTCCCCTCCCCGTGGCTTGCACCAGCAAACCACAAGCTTGGCACAAGCCACGCACTCAGGTAAACATTACTGCTCAAATAGCAGACTACAATTGAATAAACAGACAGGAAAAGCTCATAAAAAATAATAATGTTTAATGTCTACCATGCCCTTTACAACTACACCCTCACGTAAACAACATTATTACTTTAAAAGGGATTCACCCAGGGCCTGTTGACCAGCTGGTCATTAAGAAACCAAAGCCATCTGGCAGCTGTGGAGTGAAGTCTACTTTGTATATGCCCTATAAACGTTGGTGTCATGAAGTACCAACAAAATACATATTTTACTGTTTGTGAAACAAGATAGACTATGCAAAGGAACAAAATTGATCTACAACTCACATTACTACACTTTAATGAACAACGTAAAAAAGGAGATGATGCTGTGATAAAAAAAGATGTTGCATACTATATTTGAATAAACAGAAAGGAATAGCTGAATTCAAGTCTGAAAAGTATATACATAAAGACAGAACAGAACACATCAATATGCAAAACAATGAACAAACGATGAACAAACTATTTACAAGATATACATTTTAGGACCCTTTCCTGTGGAAACAATTATGACCTCCACAAAGGGCTTCTCAAGGAGAACCCAGAGCTGCTGCTGTGCCAGGCACTGTCTGGTTTGGCCACAATGTCCCTCGTGGACAGCAAATTTGGGCCAGTCCCCTTTGGGTCCCCACTCTCGAACCAGTGTCCCCCAACACCACCACCAACCTGGGAGATCTGCCACCACCAAAATAGTCCACTCTTCCCTGATCTCCCTCTGACAGGGTACAGGTTCCCACAAAGGTTTGTTTTTGTCCCCATGCTCCACCACAGTCTCCACCTTGACTGCCTTCAAGTCACCCCAGGTGTGCGTGTGTGCGTGTGTGCGTGTGTGAGAAACAGTGTGAATTCATTAATTTGTTATCGTTCTTGTTCCTACCTGACTCTCTCTGCACCTGCTTCTAATCTATGAGGTTCTATGAGCTGCCAGAACTTTCTGATGATGCGTTCAGATGGGAATCTGGTGTAGTACCAGAAATCTCCATCCGAGACACAAAATCTGGAGAGCTGGAGCTGCTGCATGGCTGTCAGTCTTCTTACTTGTGCCTCCAGTTCCTCTATTCTCGCTAGAGCTGCATCCAATGCACCTGATGTGAGCACATAAGACAAGTGTAAGCATACAAAAAGTACAGACAAAATAGAACAGAATTCTCAGGTACACCTCAGTACTAGGGCTGCCACTATCGACTAATTTTCTATCGATTAATCTATTGACTATTTTACCAATTAGTCGATTAAACAATTATTTTTCCTCCAAAAAATCAAATTTACTGTGCCTACAACCGAAGCCGTGCTGATATTACAGTATAAAGGTGTGTTTTAACTGAACGCAGCGCAAAATGTACTATCGACGCAAATGCATGAAAAGTCAATGGCAGGAGGCAAATGGGCGGAATTAATCGCGGTGAAACTGCGAGCGACGCAAAATGAGTATTCACTTGAGTTCAACTGAGCGAAAATTTCGCCTGGCAAAAGCCAATCACCTTCAAGTAGGGCTAGAAGCCACGCCCCCTTTCCATAAATCTCAAATCAAACTTGCTAGCAGCGTTGGTGTGATCAAAAATGCTTGCCGTGACGTCTGGCACGAAATTCGCTTGTTCATTTGTTGGGCAAGCGTTCAAACCTAAGCAAGGAAAGCAAAGCGAAATTTCGCTTCCCATTCGGTTAAACGCAGCTTAGGCCAGGTACACGCTACACGATTTTAGCCCTGATTTTCCACTCGCTGACAGTTTTTGGAGATCGCCAAGAAAACCCCAGATCAGAGGCAAATAGGCGTTCGCTCGGGGCTCGCAAATCGGCTCTCGATTGCTATGTGTGAATTGTTCAAAGACGTCATCCGATGATGCTGATGCCTCACAGACGCCTGAAAGATATCAAGCAGGCTAAATTTCTGGACATGTCAGGGAGTCCAAATCCTGTAGTGTGAAAAGTGTTGTGACCCGGTTGTGACTGGCAGTGAGTGTGGTGACGAGCTACAGCCAATGAGAATGCAAAACACGGGGTGAGGGGAAACCCAGGGGAGGAGTTGTGCAACATCAACAAGCATGGCTATGACAAAAGTGCCGCAGTCTGCTTGGACCCAAGAAAGGGAGAAAAATTTGGTTGAGCTTTGGCAGGAGCACCAATGCCTTTTTGATGTTTCCAAAAATAATACATTTCTGCAGTACTGTGGATATGAAATCATGACATAAGGCTGTGACTCTTACATTACAATTTAATTAGTGTGCTTGCAATGCGAAGCAGACTATTGTTATTCTTTAGTTTTATTCTTCTTCTTATTCCACCAAATTTGGGGATGCTTCTCCTCCCACAGTTTTCGACATATCCACCCCAAACCAACTGTAACCCGTCCGGTCTGACCCCGATTGGGTTGCTTGTATACAGCTAAGCCGTACCCGCACTCGTTCTCCGGTTTTTGTTGTTTTTTCATCCCTTTTTTCACAGACTCCCATTCATTTTCAAAATCAACCCCCTCACCCTTCATGGCCTTCCCACTCGCTCACTTTTCACCCCAGAGCCACCATACCTAACATGTTGCCTCGGGACAAATCAGCCAACACTCATCCAAGACCATTTTGACCCGCACTCATCTTTTTGTCATTTTTTTAATCAGTTTTTTTACTCATTTATTCATCCCTCCATCCTGCCATTGACTTCAATTCATTTTTCAAAGTCTTACCGCTCAATCACCTTTCGGCCTACGGTCACATTACCTCACATGCTAGCTCAGGTCATGCCATCCAACACTCACTGAAAGCCATACTGACCCGCACTCGTCTTTGACTCGTTTATTCATCCCTCCATCTTCCCATTGACTTCAATTCATTTTTCAAAGTCTTACCACTTGGCCACCATTTGACCAATAGCCACGGACCTGATATGCTGCTTTGGGTCATGTGACCCAACACTCAGCAAAGGTGGGTGTGTCCCTAGCAACCATATTGTTTACCCTAGCAACCACTTAGTAACACCCTAGCAACCACCTAGCAACCACTTAGCAATGCCCTTGCAACACCCAGCAACCATATTGTTTACCCTAGCAACCACCTAGCAACCACTTAGTAACACCCTAGCAACCGCATAGTGACACCTTAGCAACCGCCTAGCAACCACTTAGAAACATTTGGGCAACCACCCAGCAACGCCCTAGCAACGCCCAGAGACCATATTGTTTACCCTAGCAACCACTTAGCAACACCCTGGCAACCGCCCAGCAACGCCCTAGCAACCAAGTGGCAACCACTTAGCAACACTTTGGCAACCACCCAGCAACGCCCTAGCAATGCCAAGCGACCATATTCTTTACCCTAGCAACCACTTAGCAACACCCTGGCAACCGCCCAGCAACGCCCTAGCAATGCCCAGCGACCATATTGTTTACCCTAGCAACCACTTAGCAACACCCTTGCAACGCCCAGCGGCCATATTGTTTACCCTAGCAACCGCCTAGCAACCACTTAGTAACACCTTAGCAACCGCATAGCAACACCTTAGCAACCAACTAGCAACCACTTAGAAACACTTTGGCAACCACCCAGCAACGCCCTAGCAACGCCCAGAGACCATATTGTTTACCCTAGCAACCACTTAGCAACACTTTGGCAACCACCCAGCAACACCCTAGCAATGCCCAGCGACCATATTGTTTACCCTAGCAACCGCCTAGCAACCACTTAGTAACACCCTAGCAACCACCTAGCAACCACTTAGAAACACTTTGGAAACCACCCAGCAACGCCCTAGCAACGCCCAGAGACCATGTTGTTTCCTCTAGCAACCACTTAGCAACACCCTAGCAACCACCCAGCAACACCCTAGCGACCATGTAGAAACCACTTAGCAACACTTTGGCAACCACCCAGCAACGCCCTAGCAACGCCCAGTGACAATATTGTTTACCCTCGCAACCGCCTAGCAACCACTTAGCAACACCATAGCAACAACCTAGCAACACCCTAGCAACCACTTAGCAAAGCCCTTGCAATGCCCAGCAACCATATTGTTTACCCTAGAAACCGCCTAGCAACACCCTAGCAACCAACTAGCAACCACTTAGCAACACTTTGGCAACCACCCAGCAACACCCTAGCAACGCCCATAGACCATGTTGTTTACCCTAGCAACCACTTAGCAACACTTTGGCAACCACCCAGCAACACCCTAGCAACCAAGTAGCAACCACTTAGCAACACTTTGGCAACCACCCAGCAACACCCTAGCCATGCCCCAGCGACCATATTGTTTACCCTAGCAACCACTTATCAGCACCCTGGCAACTGCCCAGCAACGCCCTAGCATTGCCCCAGCAACCATATTGTTTACCCTAGCAACCCCCCACTAACCACTTAGCAACACCCTAGCAACCACCCAACAACGCACTAGCAACCAAATCATATACCTTAGTAACCATCTAACACCCTAGTAACCACCTAGCAACACCCTAGGAACCACCTTATATACCTTAGCAACCACCTAGCAACAGACTAGCAACCACCTAGTAACGCCCTGGCAACCACATAGCAACAGACTAAGAACCACTTAGTAACACCCTAGCAACCACATAGCAACCACTTAGCAACACTTTGGCAGCCACCCAGCAACGCCCTAGCAACGCCCAGCGACCATATTTTTTACCCTAGCAACCACTTAGCAACACCCAGGCAACTGCCCAGCAACGCCCTAGCAATGCCCCAGTGACCATATTGTTTACCCTAGCAACCCCCTAGCAACCACTTAGCAACACCCTAGCAACCACCTTATACACCTTAGCAACCAACTAGCAACAGCCTAGCAACCACCTTATATACCTTAGCAACCACCTAGTAACGCCCTGGCAACCACCTAGCAACAGACTAGCAACCACTTAGCCACATCCTAGTGATCGTCTCATATATGTTACCACGTTTTCGCTGCCGGGTTGCAAGCACACTCTGCATTTTCTTCAGGAAATGCACTTTTCTAGTTCTTTTCTTCTTCTTCTTCTTCTTCTTATTCCATCAAATTTGGGGACGCTTCTCCTCCCACAGTTTTCGACATATCCACCCCAAACCAACTGTAGCCCGTCGGTCTGACTCCGATCGGGTTGCTTGTATACAGCTAAGCCGTACCCGCACTCATTCTCCGCTTTTTGTCATTTTTTCATCCATTTTTTTTCCCATAGACTCCTATTCATTTTCAAAATCACCCCCTCACCCTTCATGGCCTTCACAGTCGCTCACTTTTCACCCCAGAGCCACCATACCTCACATGTTGCCTCGGGACAAATCACCCAACATTCATCCAAGACCGTTTTGACCCGCACTCGTCTTTTTGTCATTTTTTTTAATCAGTTTTTTACTCATTTATTCATCCCTCCATCCTGCCATTGACTTCAATTCATTTTTCAAAGTCTTACCGCTCGGTCGCCTTTCAGCCTACGGTCACAGTACCACATGTGCTGCCTCAGGTCATGCCACCAATCACTCATTGAAAGCCATACTGACCCGTACTCGTCTTTTTGTCTTTCACTCATCCCTCCATCCTCCCATTCACCTCAGTTCAGTTTTCAAAGTCTTACCACTCGGTCACCTTTCGGCCTACGGTCACAGTATCACATGTGCTGCCTCAGGTCAAATCACCCAACACTCATTGAAACATACTGACCTGCACTCGTCTTTTTGTCGTTCACTCATCCCTCCATCCTCCCTTTGACTTCAATTCATTTTTCAAAGTCTTACCGCACAGTCCCCTTTCAGCCTGTGGTCACAGTACCTCACATGCTGCCTCAGGTCATGCCACCCATCACTCTTTGAAAACCATACTGACCCGCACTCGTCTTTTTGTTGTTCACTCATCCCTCCATCCTCCCATTGACTTCAGTTTGTTTTTCAAAGTCTTACCGCTCAATCATGTTTTGGCCGACAGTCACAGTACCTCACATGCTGGCTCAGGTCATGCCACCCAAGACTCATTGAAAGCCATAGTGACCTGCACTCGTCTTTTGTCGTTCACTCATCCCTCCATCCCCCCATTGACTTTAGTTCATTTTTCAAAGTCTTACCGCTCAATCACCTTTCGGCCTATGGTCACTTTACCTCACATGCTGGCTCAGGTCATGCCATCCAACACTCATGGAAAGCCATACTGACCCCGCACTCGTCTTTTACTCATTTATTCATCCCTCCATCCTCCCATTGATTTCAATTCATTTTTCAAAGTCCACTCAGTCACCTTTGGCCCGACAACCACCGTACCACATAGTCTGCTTCAGGTCAAATCACCCAACACTCATTGAAAGCCATACTGACCCACACTCACCTTTTTGTCGTTCACTCATCCCTCCATCCTCCCATTGACTTCAGTTCATTTTTCAAAGTCTTACCGCTCGGTCATCTTTCGGCCTACGGTCATAGTACCTCACATGCTGACTCCGGTCATGCCACCCAAGACTCATTGAAAGCCATACTGACCTGCACTCGTCTTTTTGTCGTTCACTTATCCCTCCATCCTCCCGTTCACCTCAGTTCATTTTTCAGTCCTTACCGCTCACTCACCTTTGGCCCAACAGTCACTGTACCACATATACTGCCTCAGGTCAAATCACCCAACACTCATTGAAACCCATACTGACCCACACTCATCTTTTACTAATTTATTCATCCTTCCATCCCCCCATTGATTTCAATTCATCTTTCAAAGTCTTACCACTTGGTCGCCATTTGACCAATAGCCACGGGACCTGATATGTTGCTTTGGGTCATGTGACCCAACACTCACCAAAGGTGGCTGTGTCCCTAGCAACCATATTGTTTACCCTAGCAACCGCCTTGCAACACCGTAGCAACCACTTAGCAACACTTTGGCAACCACCCAGCAGTGCCCTAGCAATCCCCAGTGACCATGTTGTTTACCCTAGCAACCACTTAGCAACACGCTGGCAACCGCCCAGCAACGCCCTGGCAATACCCCAGCGACCATATTGTTTTTCCTAGCAACCACTTAGCAACACCCTAGCAACCACCCAACAATGCACTAGCAACTAAATTATATACCTTAGTAACCATCTAGCAACGCCCTAGTAACCACCTAGCAACACCCTAGCAACCACCTTATATACCTTAGCAACCACCTAGCAACAGCCTAGCAACCACCTAGTAACGCCCTGGTAAGCAGCTAGCAAAAGCCTGGTAACCACTTAGCCACATCCTAGCGGTCGTCTCATATACGTTACCACGTTTTTGCTGTCGGGTAGCAAGCACACTCTGCATTTTCTTCAGGAAATGCACTTTTCTAGTTACATAAACAATATCAATAATAGTACCCCATCAAAATATAAACAGTGTGAGATGAGATTTTGCCCATATTGCTTACAGAGCATATTATCTTTTGTCTACAGTAGCCATTTTTGGAAGAAAAAAATCCCTGTCTTCTGCATGGCATCGCGTCATTCCCTATGACATTTCTTGAGTGTGTTTTCGTGACAAAACATAGTTTGGAGACCAGACAGACTCGTCGGAGATTCCTCCTGGTGAAAGATCATGTAATGGGACCCCCTGTCGCTGATCAGTCATGTAGTGTGCAAACCACAACGACTTCAAGATTCCCAATTACAAGACAGCAAGTTGTGTAGTGTGAACAGTACAGCAATCTGACGAAGTTGAAAGTCATGTAGTGTGAACCTGGCCGCCAAAGCAGGCAGACGACTTTATGGCTTTAATAATGAGTGCATTTAGCAGCTACAAGGACAAAAGATATTAAAAAGCTCTCCCTACTAATGGTATTTTAATAAACATGAATAGACAACACTTACGGTGGTTTTGCCTTTTCTGGCAGTCCATCATCCAGAATAGCACCTGTGTGTTTTCTCTTCAGGTGCTTGTGCATAGCGCTAGTGCTGCTGTGGTATGCCATTGAAACTTTTTACAGTGTACAAACCACCTTTTGTTTTGTGATCATTTGAAGTACTCCCATACTTTTGGAACCTTGGGTCTTTGGAAACTTTTACACTGAACCTCTTTTGCAACCGAGTTGGACTCTGTGGCAGCCGCCGTGATTTTTTTTTTTAAACTGTAGCGTTGACTGGAGCCGGCTAATGACTGGAGCCAAAAACGACTGACATCACGCATGCAGCAATTACGTAGTGATATTGAAGAAAAATATTTGTTATAATGAATTGAAGCATTTTAGAAATCAAAAGGTAAATTCATTAAAAAAAAATGATGCATCGGTTTAAAATATTGATGCTGACGCATTTTCAGCATTGACGTCATCGATTACGTCAACTAATTGAGGCAGCCCTACTCAGGACCAGATCAGGAACAGCCTCTTTCCTGAGGCTGTCACTGAACTGTAAACAACAGCGCTAACTAATTACTGCACTGCAACAGCACTTTTTGGCACAGACTCCATTCACTGTGCCCATACCTCAGTGTACTGTCGCTTATACTGTGTACTGCTACACAAATTGTTCCATTTGCAATAAGCTCATGTTGCACAACCTCTGTACATAACTGTACATACTATAAAATATTGTACTCACTCTTACCGTCACTGCACAACCTCTACAAATAATCTGCACACACTGTAAAATACAGCACTCATAGCTTACTATATCATTGCACTATCTGTACATACATGCACATACGTTTTTATATATATATATATATATATATATATATATATATATATATATATATATATATATATATATATATATAAAATGCACAGCACACCATCACATTAATCTGTGTTTCACTAATTCCACATCATTTTTGTGCCGTAAGACCTTAACCATATAAATGAACTGTGAACGGGTGCAGAGATGATGGTCTTCTGTAGTGATTGTTATTCATGTTCGCCAGCCAACTTTGCCTGTATTAAATCAGCTAGCTATCTACGTGCCAGTATTTCACCATGCTTAGGATTTCATGAGTTTAAAAAAAGACACACATACACAACTTTATTGTAACGTTACTACGAATAAAAAAGTGTAACGTTACCTACGTCAACACTGGTTACACAAAACTGCTAGGATACCAGAAACACTTTTAAAAAGGTTTTCATTTGCTAGCTAGGTCTTTGCTTTGCTAGCTAGGTCTAATAAAAACTTACAGATAAACATAAAGTATATATGTAAATGTGCATCTAGCTACTTGTCCACTTGGCTACACATCTACTCAAGCGAGTAAGATCAAAACCCACCTGCCGATGTCTGTGCATGGTAGTCGTGGTCCGAGGCAACACTAGCAACATCAATGTTTTCGCGATAACAGTAAGGTTTGACTCGATGAACATCAAACCCCAGTTTTTCAGTCGATCTGTCATAAACGGACTTGCTGGCTGGGGTTCTGTCGGAGACCCATTGAACAACCCATTCTTCAAGTCTGATAATGAGTCTGAGAGTCTCAAGGGAGGAGGACTCTGACAGTGAGAATGATGAGCTACTTCCTAACCTGGCAGCCATTGAGCTTGAGCCTGAGGCGCATTTACCCAACGTCTCTAGTACCCCTGAAAATGTTGATGGAGATGGCAGACCTGGGGAAGCTGAAGTGGAGGAAGCCACTGCTACATGGAGAGTGGCCCAGGTTTTCGTCCCTCATGGCCCTGGTGTTGACTTCGATGAGTCGAAGTCAGGTGTGCGTCTCCACCAGCCATCTGCCTCTGAAGCAGACTGCTTTAAACTGTTCCTGACTGAGGAGCTGATGGGCGAGTGGAGGAGACCAATCGGTATGCCAGTGAGTTGCAGGAGATGCAGGAGCCTGGAGTGACAGGGAAGCTAGCCAAGCAGGTGAGGACAACTGTCAACAAGTTGTGCACTTTCCTTGTGGCTGTACTTCTCATGGGAGTAATCAAAAAGTACTCCATAACGGAGTACTGGAGATCAGATCTGATGTTTTCCACCCCTTTTTTGCCTCTTTGTTTTCCAAAGATTGCTTCCTCCTCCTGCTGCGTTGTCTCCATTATGTGAACAATGTGACTGCCAACCGCCAAGACCCATTGTACAAATGTCATAACCAGCCTGTCATCAGCATTCCATCAGGTGCATGCACCATACAGGAATCTCTGTATTGATGAGTCTCTGCTACTGTGGAAGGGAAGGCTGGCATTCAGGCAGTATATCCCCTCAAAGAGGCACAGGTCTGGGGTTCTTTGTTTTGTGTGATGTCAAGACTGGCTATGTGCAGGGGCTACCACCAACATTAGACACAATGAGAAGCTGGGGGTGTCTGGGTTAGTGGTGATGACCATGCTTGCTTCTTATTTTGGGATGGGCCACATCCTGTACATGGATGATTGGTACAGCAGCCCCACACTAGTTCAGCACCTGCTGACCAACCATACAGGGGCCTGTAGCACAGTCCTTCCAACAGGAAGGGGATTCCCACTTTCACTGGGAGGAAGATGCTGAGAGAGTGGATGTGGAATTTAGGGAGAATGAGCATGTCCTCTCTACAGTTCATACAACCTCCATGGTGGCCTCTGGGAAGGTGGACTACCTGACAACTGAGAGAAAGATCAAGCCTGAGTGCATCATGGACAGTAGTAAAAAGATGGGTGCAGTAGACAAGGCTGGCATGGTCACCAGCTTTGTTGAATGTGTCAGGAAGACCACCAAGCGGTTCAAAAAGATATTTTTCCAGTTGGTGGACACTGCCCTGCTGAACGGCTATTGTCCACAGTCAACTGACTTATTACCTTTATTATCCTTTGGCTCACACTCTTCTGTTAGAAACTTTTCAGACTGCCGTATCTCCCCAAATTCTTGCTCTACACGCATAAATTATACATCAAAACAGAAAACACTTGCGAGAGACAGAGGGAGGGGGGAGGGAGACGGAAAGCCCAATGCACACTGTTAGTCAGCTCCCGGAGGAGCGAAATAAGTTATTTTCCGACAAAGAAGCAGATCCGATGTTCGTAGAAAAAGACAGGAAGGTTTATTTACACAGCCGGCAGCGGGAACATCAGCATTGAGCAGAAGTTCAACAAGTATAACATTTTTATTCCTTTTTAAACAGTTACATTTACATTGTAGTTACAATAACCAGTGGGGGTGCTGTTTCTGATTGGTTTTGTGGTGTTGTGCATAGCTAAACAGCTCCCCCTCTAATTGGGTTTTTCCTGAACCTCGTACCCTAATTGGCTCCGTAAGGTTCAAACTCAAACTTCAGACGGAAGTGAGGCCCATATATGGTCATGTGGAACTCTGTGTTCCGCAGACTATTACCATCAAGAGGCGCCGTTTGGCTCGGTCGGATGTAGCGGCATCGCTTTGTATTCTAATACACATCGTTTGTCTCCAGCGTTTGTATTCTAATACACATTGCGTGTCTCCGGATCAAACGCCATGCCATTCCACAAAACTGTCTCCTAACAGTCCCTCCTGTTTGACGCAACATACAGCGAATGATGAGAACAACCTTACGATTAACCTTTAACAGAATGATTTACAAAGGTAGAGGTAGTATAAGTTGACCAGTGGTTGTTTGCAAGATAGCTTTACATAGATCCCAGGCCTTAGCCCCCTCAGAGCAAGCTTATAGGCGACAGTGGCAGGAAAAACTTCCTGACCAATAGGAAGAAACCTTGAGCAGAACCCAGCTCAGAGGGGAAGCCCATCTGCTTCTGACTGGCACTGGGCAGACTATGAGTGGAAAAATACAATGTAAAAACTGTGACCGACTGTGCATAGGTAGGGGTTCCATTACATGAATGGGAAAAAGTGATACAAGGAGAGGAAAAAGGAAGTCTTCTGAATATGTTGACATTAATCATATACACAGCCTAATGCTGAGCATAGGCACCCCTACTTATAGCGTAAAAAGAAAAGAAAAGAAAAACATTGTTGGTGTGGTAGATGGTCGCGTTGGGGAATCTTCTGAAGCAGATGTCAGATGTGTTCAAGGCAGGTGTTGCATGTCAGCAGCAGATGTCAGATGTCCTTCAGCACAGGTGTCTTCAGGCGATGGACGGGCTTGGCACGAGAGTGGTGGACTGGAATACCTGCTTGAAGGGCAGACTCAGAGGTTAAAAGCACTTGGTATGATCCTTGCCATCGGACTTGGAAGGGTGGATGATGGGCTTTCATCATAACCCATTGTCCAGATTCATACTCCTGCTCATGTTGTTCACCCTCCTGTTGTTCGTCCTTCAGAACCTGAAATCAGTGTAGATAACATGAGTGGTTGCATTTTCAATCTTTTTACGGAGATTTTGAATCAATCCCCCTTTTTTTTTTATCGGGTGCCTGATGAAGACAGGAAACCCCGAGAAGACCAGTTAAGTGTGAACCTTGAACAACACCAAAAGCATACCTGGAATCAGTGTATGCAGTAAAGCGTTCCCAAACTCGCAAGCACGAGTCAGGGCAGCAAACTCAGCGACTTGTGCTGAAACTGAGCTTGGAAGGCGGTCAGAAGCCATGGTTTGACCAGAAATGTCAACAACTGCATAACCCAGCTGCCGAGACACAGGAAAAATGGCCATGGGCCAGAACATTGTGAATAGCATGCGACACACCAACCGAGAGTGGTGCCCCAAGACCATCGGAGCACAGAACGCCAATGCTGCAGCAGCAGCCTGCACCCCCTGCAAGCAAGGAGAAAGATCAGAGACCACAGGGCCCAGCTGAGAACAACATGCAACAAGGCATTGCACACCTCTATGGGGCTGGGCAAGAACGGCTGCACCGTGGCCCTGTCCAACAGCTGACCACAGAATGAATGGCAGGTCAGTGCAAGGCATCCCCAAAGCAGGGACAGAAGTAAGGGCCGCCCCAGAGCAGCAAACGCAACTTCACACTCAGGTGACCAGTCAACTTCCCCAGGGGGCAACACGGGCCCCCAGCAGTGCGCCGACTGGCGAGCAGCAACAGAAAAGTTAGGAACCTGCAGAAATCAAAAAGACCCAGAATCCCTCAGAAACCACGCACAGCATGGGGGTGCGGAGCAGTGGCAATGGCAGCTCCTCCACCAACAGGAAGCCACCCTGACCCTTCAGGAGCAGCAAAGCACAAGTACCGAACAGTCTCCCAAGCAATTTGAGCTTTCTTCTTCCAATTGCTTGCAGAGCCTGAAAATGAGAGTCAGAGTCAGAAGAGGCCAGCAGAATGTCATCAACATATTGGAGCCATAGGGATTGCATCAGTTACTTCTTTATACTCAAAATGCATTGGGTCAGTTATCATGGGACATTCTTTGTTTAACCCTCGTGCTGTCTTCACTTTCTGTATACTCCCCGTGTCCTCAGGGTCAAAAATGACCCGCCTTCACTAAACCCCTAAAATACAGCAGCTTAATTGAATTTTAAGTCTCAGATCTATTTTGCATGATGAAACAACCTGTCATTCACCACAAACTTTGTGAATATCTGGGTTTTGCCTCTTCACACTGCAGAAAGACTGCATTTAATCAGTGGACACCATTCGTTTTTATTATAACACACCTGTCATAATAAGTACAGGTTAATTATTATTACTATTATTCTTGCTAAAGGTACTGCATAGGTGTAAACATTAATTTTGCAGCAAGAGATGGCACTTATATAGCCTAAGAAAGTAGCAGAAATGTGCAGAAAGTACTTATGAATGTATTTTATTGAAGGTGAACAATAACAGTTTGGCAACACAGTGATACTAAAAAACACAGAATACTTTTCTCATTTTTAACCACTCCCCACCCAGAAAGTGTACAAACAATAACAATAAATAAGAAGAAAATAAGATAATAAATACAAAACAAAAATGTAATTTTTACAACAAAAATTTGGCTAAAAAGTTCAATTTTATCTTATCTTAGTAAGCAATTAGAAATGTTTGTTGGAAAATTAGAAAATTTCAAGAAATGTTTGTTTTGTCTGAAATTGTTTTGTTTTGTCTGTGAACTGAGTCATGTATGGAGTCATTGGAGGGAGATGCTGCACATGCGCAAGAAAGTTATAGTTTTGTCTGAGTTCAGTCAGTAGCACACATAATCTCAACTTCTCATTGTGTGTGTGTGTGTATGTGTATGTGTGTATGTGTGTGTCTGTGTGTGCTTTTGTGTTTTTGTGGTGTGTAAATGACTGTATAACTACTGGGTCAAAAATGACCCCTAGGACAATCTTTGGACCCTTTTTGTACAGCTGTCATGGAAATATGAACAAAGGCAATCTTTCACTTTTTCTAATGTTTGGGTCACTGGAGGAAAAGTCATCAAATTTCAAGATGAAAAAGATGATTTGGGGTTTTATGTGCCCTTAAACATGGTCTCGGGTCATTTTGACCCTGAAGACAACACGAGGGTTAAATCAGGTACAAGCTTTGAACGTCTTTCAAGTCAGCTGGTATACACGCAAGCGCTGGCGCTCTGATCAGAGCTTTTACATTTTTCTTCTGGTGTACCATAAACACGCCCGCTCTGACCAGAGCTTTTACATTTTTTTTTTTTTTTTTAATTACTTATTCTTTTGCGCAATTCCGATAATTATTTACCCTGGGTTTGTAAGCAGTCATGCATTTTATCACTTCTCGATTAGCTTTCTATGCTCTGTTACCAAAATAACAGTACCACATGCAGTTCTGTCCTTCTTCTGATTCGCCCACCATTCTAACGATGTCTCAGTGGATCCGTTTGGATCCCAACCATGTCTCAACATTTCACTTTCCTTCTTCGCATACTTTTTCCAACAAATACATAGTAATGCTTCCCGCGTAACCATGAGGGGTTTTGGACGTTTCTTTAATTGCCGACATTTTACCGCGGTTTATATATTTTCTATTATTAATTAAATGTTGGCCTACGTTAATTTTACTAATAATATAATTATAAATGTACGTTATTGGCCAAAACACAACATTCAAACAACATAAAAACAACGTAAATCACAACAACGTGGTCTTCCTCCTAGGTAACAACTGTTACCTAGCTTCTCAACGACCCGTTAGCACAGCGGCAACTGCGTAAACGCGATCACTGAGGCGGTCACCGGTCCAAACACAAAAAGACAAACAAACATAAACCTCACGATAATATACGCAAGCTTCCCAGGTCGCTCCCTGGGGTACCGATGCCGACCCACGTCAGACAACAAGCGCGCTTCCTAGGTACCACCTAGCTTCTCAGGAGACAGCGATCTCTCCTGAGGCCCCCACCTGACTTAACACAAAACACAAATCCCCGGGAACCGGCTTCCCAGGAGACGGCGATCTCTCCTGGGGTCACACCGGGTAAACACAAATTCCCAGCCTGGGACTCTCGATGGGGGTCAAAACACGACAGACAACTTATAATCACGATGGATGAAACTACCACTTAACCAGACAATACGAATGGACAGACCTTAAGACAGATGAACTTCAAACAAACGGTATGAATGGACAGACCTTACGACAGACGAACTTCAAACAAACGACATGATCAATACTTTGAACAAACACATTTAAACTAATGCCACGATAGACAAATTAAATGAAAGACACAGTCTTTAACTACGAACATGGAATCCTCTTGTTGCAGTATAACATAAAGTTTGTACCTCTAGGTGGAGCGCTCTGATCCCCAGCGGGTCTGGCTTGTGATACACTAACTATGGAGGTGGTAAAAGTAAACGTACTCACCTCGTGTTACAAGACGAGAGACTCGCTGAAGTCCAGTCGGCATCCACCCTGCTCGCAGCGCCAAATTGTTAGTCAGCTCCCGGAGGAGCGAAATAAGTTATTTTCCGACAAAGAAGCAGATCCGATGTTCGTAGAAAAAGACAGGAAGGTTTATTTACACAGCCGGCAGCGGGAACATCAGCATTGAGCAGAAGTTCAACAAGTATAACATTTTTATTCCTTTTTATACAGTTACATTTACATTGTAGTTACAATAACCAGTGGGGGTGCTGTTTCTGATTGGTTTTGTGGTGTTGTGCATAGCTAAACAGCTCCCCCTCTAATTGGGTTTTTCCTGAACCTCGTACCCTAATTGGCTCCTTAAGGTTCAAACTCAAACTTCAGACGGAAGTGAAGCCCATATATGGTCATGTGGAACTCTGTGTTCCGCAGACTATTACCATCAAGAGGCGCCGTTTGGCTCCGGTCGGATGTAGCGGCATCGCTTTGTATTCTAATACACATCGCTTGTCTCCAGCGTTTGTATTCTAATACACATTGCGTGTCTCCGGATCAAACGCCATGCCATTCCACAGAACTGTCTCCTAACAACACAAATTTGTGATTTCACTTCCGTGTTTGAAAAAAAGTGTTTTTTTAACAATATCAAACAATAATTTTTAACTTTTTAAGTCGTATCTCTCTGAATTCTGGCTCTACATGCGTAAATTATACATAAATTTTTGCATTCATAATATAAAAAAAAACAGATAATGTAATAACTTGTTGAGTGGATAAATAGTACCGGTAACGGAGCTTGAGAAGATCTGCGGAGAAGAATAGTAGAAAATCCCCATCATTGTCGCATCATATCCAAGAAGACTCAACGCTGTTATTGCTGCCAAAGGTGCTTCAACTAAGTACTGAGTTAAGGGTCTGAATACTTATCACATTGACGTATTTGTTTTTTTTTTTTTTTTTTTTTTTTTTTTAAATTTGCAAAAATTTCTAAAATCCTGTTTTCATTTTGTCATTATGGGGTAGAGTGTAGATTGATGAGGGAAAAAATTAATTTAAACAATTTTAGCATAAGGCTGCAACATAACAGAATGTGAAAAAAGTGAAGGGGTCTGAATAGTGAATGTACTGTATGTGTAATTTTTAGCACTGTATAGCTAGATGCATTGATTGATGGGTATCTGCTGGTTGCACAATCACTTCCGCGTTCTACTTATTACTGCTCGGTTGTTTCCGGTTCAACTTGGCGACGTTCTACACCCACTGCCTACAAAGGGCTACCAAAGTTGAACATCACCGATGTTCATCGGATTTTCAGGACGACTAAAGCCTCAACCAGCAAATTAGACAAAGGATTTAAATTATATGCTGCGTCATAGATATACACAGCTACGAAGATAAGAAAATAACTATTAACTAACTAATGCTAGCTAATGTCAAATGCTACCTTTCGTTGTACATATTCTCTAACATTAACTATGTTAGCAGTGTACCTGTTAAAGCAGAAAGACATAGGGACTGTATAGCTAATGTGCACACTTCAGCATTTGTTTATTTATCGCAAGTCATATCGTCATCGCAATAGATTTTCCTCATATTGTGCAGGCCTATTCCTAAAGGCCCACCAACTAAAGGCTCACCAAATGTTTTCCGCGTCTCCCTGTTTAATCACACCTAATTTGATTGGTCACATAATTTGATGAAATTAATTAGGATAACATGGAAACATGTGTGTTTGGGTGATTTACATTAATTTACAAATTTACATTAAGGTAACACTGCTAATATACACCATCTAAGGCATTATAGATATCAAGGAAGGTTAATCAAGTTTGTTTTAGTAGGGAGAGAAGGTAACGCTAAGCATTCAGGAGGGTAGGCTTCTTCTAGGAGCATGGTTCAATAATAACATACTGTTCTTATAATAACCTACCAGCTCTTTTCCATGAAGCAGAGGTTATATTTCTAATTTCGACCATTAAGGGTTGTTGGCTCTATGAGCTGATCAAATGTCTGCTGCAGACCTTAGTGTGAGAGGAGATGGTGAAATTATCCCTGTGTATATTTACCAGCCATTGTCTTCTCAGGTTGGGATGGGTCGGAGAACCATGGAAACTTAGTATGCCGTTAAATTTGGATGATGCCGAACAAAGCGGGACACAGCTAGGGGTTCAACTGACCACAAAACTCACGGTTTGGATCGTATCACGATTTTTGTGTCACGGATCGGATCATTTTTCATATCAGCAAAAAAGGGGAGACAAATATAACTTTGCTTTCCATTTATTACTTAAAGAACTTAATATCTACATTTTACACTTGATCGTTGGACTTAACTGCCAGCTAGCTAGCTAACTTTAGTTTCAACTAATTTGAACAGATGAATCTGGGTGCTAGTTCTTTCATTAAATTAGCTAGTGATAGCTAGATTGGTAGCAGTATTATCTAGCTAGCAGGTTAATGTCAGTTGCAACTAGCTAGTCACTTAGCTAGCTAGCCGGCATGGTTAGACACAAAGATGTTCATACAAATGTTCGAATAAACTTGTAAACATAAAACTATATCCAGAAAATTATTAACTTATTGTATAACTGTGAATAGTGAGTGAGTGAACGAGTGAGCGATTTCGGATGCAGCCTTCGTCTTCGCAAGGCTTCTGCTAAGTAAGTTTGCTGGTTTTTAAAATTGTACTTGTATCTTTTCACTGCAACTCTGCACCGAGATTCAGGAAATTATTACTTTAAAAAGTAACAGCGGCAGTAAAACTGTATTTCACACTATTATGGTTAAACTTTGCAATTAATCCAAGGTTCACATGCATGCCGAACCATGGGCGGGGATCCGTACAGATCACCGATCAACTACGGTCCGTTACAACGGTTACACCACTAGACACAGCAAGAGTATTTCTTCTTCCTGTTTTTGAAAATGTTCCATCTTGAACATTTTCTAGCGTACATTCATTGTGAAATAGCCTAAACATTAACGCTATCAAGAGCTCTCTAGCTAGCTAGCTCCAAGTAAACAAATAGGCCGGAAATAACCGAGCAGTATTATTTTGAATCGGAAGTACGTCACAAAGCCTAGTGCACGTAGCGCATTATCTCCACAAAATGCATTCAGGGAGCAAAATCATAATTTAAATAGTTACTTCCACATGTAAAATTATTCTTTGCAAGTTATAAACACTTTGGTCATTCTGTGTGAAATTTTAACGAAAATGTTTGTGATAGTTTGGATTTTCCTGAAATTCAGTACATGTAGAAAAATCCTTTGGATGAAGGACTTTTTACATATTTGACTTAAAGGCCCTATTGAAAATTACATCGTACCATTGATGGAACCAGAAAATATATCTTAACCTTTTTTTCCTCTGCAGGAATCAGTAATTTAGAATCGTGGTCCTGTAGCTTCAGAGTGCTGTGTTATCTACTTCTCTCCATATGCTTATGTTCTAATAAAGCTAAGTTGCTGTTTGACATTGTCTCTGGCTAGCTCCTGACTCTCCTCATTCACTGAAGCTCATAGGGCAAAGTTCCACCCCATCATCATTTTGGCCCTATCCAGGGTCACTACAAGACCCTTATTTTTGATATGTACATGCCACAGCACAGTCTTGATGTCATTTGAAACCTTGTGTCCTGAAAGAAACTGATAACATTTTGATTTTGCAGATGTAAGTATACATTATGTAAATGATTGTGAAAATGTAGGAAATTAATCATACAAAAACACCATCTTGAATATTGCCCCTGTACGTTGTTGTTTTATGGAATTATGGAGTTTATGGTTTTATTGTACCTATGCAGAAAGTTGTAGAATGGGATCTCAAGGACTTTTGGAGTTATGACACATTGCATGCAAGAGGTATGTTCAACTACATTGTTCTCAGCAACAAGGGGTATTTTCATTTGAGGCAGTTTGATCAACATACAGGCACTGTAACAAAGAATACTCAACTTAGGAGACCACATTAATTCATTCAGGCAGATTTTCAGTAGGGTTTTTTGGGTGCTTAGTAGGGTGCATTCTATTGTGTCTTATTGTGCCATTTTGTTGTGGCTTGATCCATGTCTTGTGACATGATATGCCCTCTCTTGTAGTAAGGTTTTTTTTATCCAAATGTGGTCTTATCACATTTTGCTTATAAGGATGAGTGAACCGGTCCAGCTTGGTGGAGGAAGCTCTTGTGCCTATGATTTGTCAATGTGAACAACCCAACCACCATTTATTACAACTGTAACTGCAATGGGGCTTTCGTTTATTCAAGGTCAATTTTATTTGACCATTACAAAGGATATTGTCACAAAGCTTTACAGAGATCCCAGCCCTGACCCCCTGGAACAAACCTAAGGTGACATTGGTAAGGAAAATCTCCAAAGCTAAAAAGAAGAAACATAAAGCAGAACTCAGCTCAAATGAGAGCCCATCTGCCATTGGCTAGCACTGGGCATTCCAGTTAGGTGTAGGGCAGTGGGAGACTATGTTAGATCCATTGATTGTATACGGAGGAGATGTCTGAGAATGTGGAAATGGTCAGGTTGGTGGGATTTGTTAGCTAGGTCAAGTAGCAGAGCATGATTAGGTGGGAGACCAGGTCAGGCATCTCTGATCCTTTGATGTAAACCTCCAAATTCCCAAAGTGAATTAAAGAAGTGATGATGTCAGATTTTGTTTTTATTTCCTACACCATTCATAGAAAATTTTAAAGCTCAAATAAAAACACACTTTTTTAAGATCCTTCTTATTTTAGTTTTTTTTTATTATTGATAGATACAAACATAACATACAACACAAAACATCACTGGGTCTAATAATAATGATAATAATAAATGATAATAATGATGATAACAGCAATAAAAATAATAACAATAACAGTTATAATGGTAAATAATCATACATGATGACAATAATAACATTAGTAATAATAATAATCATCGTTATCATCAACATCAATAATTATAATACTAGTGGTGACTGTGATATAATAAGTGATAACCGTAACAATACTAATAACATAAATATCAATAATAATAATAATAATAATAATTATTATTATTATTATTATTATTATTATTAATATAGCCGCAAGCGGCGATTACCATTGGACCATTGAATGGGTGATGGCTGCCATTGTTTCTGAGTCATCAACTTGTCCTTGAAGACTTAATCAGGACCGTTGACCAAGATGCACTATACAAAATTCTAACTTTATCAAGGAATTGGTTTAGGAGATATGGCCATTTCTTTGCTATAGTGCCACCCATTCATGGATTTACACCAAACTTGATCACCTTCAGCCTATTGTCCTATAGATATCAGTTCTCATGTAAATGTCAATTTTTTGCCATTGTGAAATACATTTATTATATGCAAGAATGTTTGCCATTAGAAGAAGCCAAATGATTTTTGCCATCTCAGCTCAGTGAAAGTTGACCTGAGTTTAGGTGTCAGGGTCAATGGATGTTGATCTGGGTATAGCTGTCTGGAATGTTGCACCACCATTGGGACAGTTGGAGAAATTTTCATACAGATTGCTATTTGAGACATCCAAAACAATCATGCAAAGTTTCATGATGTTAGGTCATAGTTAAGTCAGTTTAAGGGCTCCTGAAATTTCATTTGACATTTGACATTGACACCCAAACCTATGGGCAAGATAGCATGTCCAATTGACATTACCTGAATATGTTTGGACTGTTGTAGAAAACCAGAATACTCAGAAGAAAAACCCACATGAACACAGGGACAAGGTACAAACTGAATGCAGACGCACCCCGAAATTGAAACCTCCATATTGTTAGGCAGTAGTGCTAACCATTTGCACCACCATACTGCCCTCCACTACATATATGTCAAGCTTAAACATAAGCAGTGCCATAAAATGCAGTGTGCCTTCTTGGGACGTCGCAATAAGAAGTGCCAATGCTGTTGTACGCGTGCAATTTTTGGGTATTTGAAAAAATCCAAAATCATGGGAGAAATGGCAGAGAACATACCATATTAGCTGAATAGAATAGAATATCCCTGATTAAAAAAGGACCCCCCCATCTTTCAACACCTGTTTTTGGTAACAGACTTTTGAAGATCAAATCTTATTTTATAAAGAAATCATTTCATTTGATGTCAATTTAATAAAACACACTGAATAAAACAAGGTATGCTGATCTTTTAAATGAAATTGTCACATTTAAATAAAAATGAAATGTAATCACATTTTCAAATGAGCAAGTTAGTCAAATAAAAATAAAAATAAACTAGTCTACTGGGATTTCCAATACCACTGAACAATCTCAGATAAATGGCGCCATCTGCTGTTGTTAATGTATAATGACATTAAAAAGTCTAGTCAT
This sequence comes from Megalops atlanticus, assembly GCA_019176425.1. Taxonomy (NCBI): domain Eukaryota; kingdom Metazoa; phylum Chordata; class Actinopteri; order Elopiformes; family Megalopidae; genus Megalops; species Megalops atlanticus. Next base: position 1,442,922 of record CM032879.1, on the reverse strand, counting down.
CCCATGCAAGACAACCCCTCTTTTCAGTACTTGAAGTAGAAGAGAAAAACCCTGTCTTTCATTCGGCCAGTATGGAAAGTCCAAGTGTTTCTTCAACACTATTTAGTGTATTAGTTGTGGCAGTAGGGTAAAAGGTGCAGGAGATGTGCCTATTTTAAGTGATACAAACTGATTGTATCTTAGCAGTCATGCCATTTGGACATTGAACTATGTGTTCATTTCCCAGTTAGGACCTGATGTGTAATGATGTAATGATCTACAAGAAATCGGTGGCAATATCTGATTTTCATTGTGTGGTCTGTGCCTTGTGATGTCCATTGGAACAAAATGTCATTAACATCTAAGTACATGGACACATGGGTGTTTAAACCTGTTTTTCAGTATAGCACCCCAAAGTGGCCAAAGTTCACTAAACTTGGTGTGTTCCACTCAAGCCTCGTGGTAAGCGTGTGTAAACGAGTTTTATGCCAATGTACAAAAGCATTGCAGAGATATGGCCACTCTTTCTTTATGGTGCCTACACGGGCGAATTTGTGGGTACACTGAGGCCATATTGTTCAACCTGACAACTATCCTTTAACAACTCTTAAAGACAATGATCCAAAGACATAATACACAAAAGCTCATTGTGCCAAGCTCTAGGAGGAGATGGTTAAATGTGTTTTTGACAAAATCAGAGATGGATGAAACACAAAATGGCTGACGTGGAGGTTTCATGAGTTCCCAGTTAGGATCCGTAACTTTGATGAAGCACAAGAAATTTAGTTGAAATATCTGCTTTCATGCCAGAGTAATGGGGATTTAAATGTTTTCTAGGATCCTACCTGCCAAGTTTCATGATGATAAGTCATAATTAAGTCAGTTTAAGGGCTGCTGAAATTTGATTGGCTGATGGCGGCCATTTTGTTTGAGCTATCAACTTGTCCTTATAAATTTTATTAGAACCTTTGACCAGGACACAGCGTGCCAAATTTGAACTTGATCGGGTAAAAGTTTTAGAAGTTATGACCATTTGTTTGCTTTGGGTCATTGCATTCAGGAGTTATAGCTCATTATATCAACAGAGGTCACGCCCACCAACTTCATTGGATTACTGCGGCCACATCTTTTAATGTAGCAACTTTCTTTATACAATGTTTATAGATCTTGGTCTGAAGATGCTATGTACCAAGTTTCGTGCAAATTGGACAAACCGTCTAGGAGGAGATAGATTTTAAAGGTTTTACAAAAAATTCAAAATGGCGGAAAATCCAATATGGTGCATCACTTTGGTGCCGAGGCTTTTTTGTTCATCTGCAGCCAGGGAATCAGGGGAAGAAAGAATTTTGATTCTACCCCAAACGGTTCAAGAGTTATAGCCCAAAACGCGTTGTGTCTCGCTATAGCGCCAACATCTGGCCAATCGGGGTAATTTTTTTTAACTGAGTAGTGGGTGGCCATAGAAACCTATCTACCAAATTTAATAGCTCTAGCATCTATAGTTTTTGCTGTGCAAACACTTTTAGGGCAGGAAAAAAATAACAAAAACTAGAAAAGTGCATTTCCTGAAGAAAATGCAGAGTGTGCTTGCAACCCGGCAGCAAAAACATGGTAACGTATATGAGACGATCGCTAGGATATGGCTAAGTGGTTGCTAGGCTGTTGCTAGGTGGTTGCCAGGGCGTTACTATGTGGTTGCTAAGGTATATAAGGTGGTTGCTAGGGGGTTGCTAGGGGGTTGCTAGGGTAAACAATATGGTCGCTGGGGCATTGCTAGGGCGTTCCTGGGCAGTTGCCTGGGTGTTGCTAAGTGGTTGCTAGGGTAAACAATATGGTCACGGGGTGTTGCTAGGGCGTTGCTGGGTGGTTGCCAAAGTGTTGCTAAGTGGTTGCTATGTGGTTGCTAGGGTGTCACTAAGTGGTTGCTAGGCTGTTGCTAGGTGGTTGCCAGGGCGTTACTAGGTGGTTGCTAGGCTGTTGCTATGTGGTTGCTAAGGTATATAAGGTGGTTCCTAGGGTGTTGCTAGGTGGTTACTAGGGCATTGCTAGATGGTTACTAAGGTATATGATTTGGTTGCTAGTGTGTTGTTGGGTGGTTGCTAGGGTGTTGCTAAGTGGTTAGTAGGGGGTTGCTAGGGTAAACAATATGGTCGCTGGGGCAATGCTAGGGCGTTGCTGGGTGGTTGCCAGGGTGCTGATAAGTGGTTGCTAGGGTAAACAATATGGTCGCTGAGCGTGGCTAGGGTGTTGCTGGGTGGTTGCCAGGGTGTTGCTAGTTGGTTGCTAGGGTAAACAATATGGTCGCTGGGCATTGCTAGGGTGTTGCTGGGTGGTTGCCAAAGTGTTGCTAAGTGGTTGCTACTTGGTTGCTAGGGTGTTGCTAGGCGGTTGCTAGGGTAAATATGGTTGCTAGGGACAAACCCACCTTTGGTGGGTGTTGGGTCACATGACCCAAAGCAGCATTTCAGGTCCCGTGGCTATTGGTCAAATGGTGACCGAGTGGTAAGACTTTGAAAAATGAATTGAAGTCAATGGGAGGATGGAGGGATGAATAAACGAGTCAAAGACAAGTGCGGGTCAGTATGGCTTTCAATGAGTGATTGGTGGCATGACCTGAGGCAGCACATGTGGTACTGTGACCGTAGGCCGAAAGGCGACCGAGTGGTAAGACTTTGAAAAATGAATTGAAGTCAATGGCAGGATGGAGGGATGAATAAATGAGTAAAAAAACTGATAAAAAAATGACAAAAAGACGAAAAGGGTCAAAACGGTCTTGGATGAGTGTTGGGTGATTTGTCTTGAGGCAACATGTGAGGTATGGTGGCTCTGGGGTGAAAAGTGAACGAGTGGGAAGGCCATGAAGGGTGAGGGGGGTGATTTTGAAAATGAATGGGAGTATAAGGGAAAAAAGGGATGAAAAAACAACAACAACCGGAGAACGAGTGCGGGTACGGCTTAGCTGTATACAAGCAACCCGATCGGGGTCAGACTGGAGGGGTTACAGTTGGTTTGGGGTGGATATCTCGAAAACTGTGGGAGGAGAAGCGTCCCCAAATTTGGTGGAATAATAAGAAGAAATATAGCTGCAAGCAGCGATGAACGGGCCCAAGCACCAAGGGTGTAGCCTCGTGTGGGTTATGGCATCATCAGATACTTTGTTATTGTTCCTGATGACTGTTTGTGACTAGTAAATGGTTGTAGAGGATACACACTCAAGACACAAATATATTGTGCTGTACTACAGTTTGTGATACCAATTCATTTAAATGTTGTGTAAAGTGGATCAATAATCTCTATATGGTGCATCAGAATGTAGGGACAGTATGTGGTCATTGATTGTGTATCATTATTTGAGAATTCTTTGGTTTGGTATTTGCAGTTGGCGTGGTGATTGCTGTCATTGTGGGAAACAATATGATTTGTTACGAAAGAGAAGGAGTGAACATCATAGCATCATGAATATGTTGAAATCATACTGACCAAATTTAGTATGAATCTGCTGAGCCGTGTAGGAGAAAGATTTGTTAAAATTTTGTCAAAAGTTTGTTATAAATACCTCACTTCCTGCTGTCAGTAGGTGGAGCTATGACAATGAATCACAATTAGAATGTGCATCTGATTTTGCCCCATAATTGAACATACATGTGAAGTCTGGGCCAAATCAAACCATGTACAGAAAAGTTATGCCACATTTCGTGTTTGAGTGCAGGAACATGTTAATTAATCGACTCGCCACGGCAACGCCGATCAAGATATCAATAATCCCTTCGTAATTTAGCATCATGAACATCTTGGCGTCATGCTGACCAAATTTAGTATGAATCAGATGAATCCTCTAAGAGGAGCATTGAAAAGTTTGTTATAAATACCTCACTTCCTGCTGTCAGTAGGTGGCGCTATGACAATGAATCACAATTGGCATGTGTGTGTGATTTTGCCCCATAATTGAACATATATGTGAAGTTTCAGCCAAATCAAACCATGTACAGCTGAATTATGCCACACTTCCTGTTTGAGCACGGTCACGTGTAAATTGATCGCCTCGCCACGGCAACGCCGATTGAGATATCAAAAATCCCTTCGCAATTTAGCATCAGGAATGTCTTGGCATCATACTGAGTAAATTTGGTATGAATCGGATCAATCCTCTAGGAGGAGTATTCGAAAGTTCGCTGACTGTGAAAACGCACAAAATCCAAAGTGACCAACTTCCTGTTGGGCAGAGTTAAGGGGTGTGATTGCGAAATTTGTTCATCTTAGGTAGACCAATATGCCTACCAAGTTTGGTGCATGTGCGTAAAATTGGACGCCCGCAGTGAACACATTTGACAAAGGGGGCGCTAACAAAACACCTTGCTTATTCACAATGAGATATCAATTACTTACACACTTCTATACAATGTAATATATCTTATGTCTGCTCATGTTACACAGACACACACCACCACCAACAACAAACTACTTACACTATTTTTTTATACTCAGTGTTACTTATTTGCACATCCTACAATTTGTTCTAATACAGCCAGAGTATGCTGTTCTAACACTACAGGGGTTTGGTTTTCCTTCATTGCAACAGTGTGGTTACTGTAGTTCATTAAAGAAACAAATACATTCAGTAATCAAAATTTTAACTAGTTATCCTACTTACCTACATATTTTGAGTAGCTACATAATGTCTTGAGCACCATTATATCATTTTGAATATTAACATCACACTCTGTTGCTCATGATGGTTTTGCTTTCCCCCACAAGCCATAAAAAGCAACAGGCACTGGTAGTGGTACTTCCATATTACTGGAACGGGGTTCAACTCCTTGCAGTGCCCTTGCTTATAAAAGTGGCTAAATTCTTATGTGCAATTTCTTAAAATTTCCCACCAACACCACATAACCACAAAATATGACCAACCACTTGGTGTGGTATTGGCAAACAAACACAAATATTACTCTTATATTAATGTTCACGTGTGGCTTTGGACAATACAGACATCATTGTCACGATTCCAAACAAAACTAACTACAACAACAACAAAAGAAAACTGTTTCACATGCAAATGTCATTATGTTCAAAGACTACATACACTAACACAACACCTGTTCATGTAACCTGCAATATTACCATAACGCCTTCTGTGTGCTGTGTAAATATGCATCTCACAAATTTTCTTAATTTCTATGCAGGATGCTGAATTGTATGTAATATCTCATTTTAAGACATTGTCCTTACTTAACATGCGTGTGCTAAAATCGTTTTAAACATTGGAAGTATCAGTTCTTGTGTATCAAGTAGTCTACAAGGACATCGTTTTGGCATGTAAGTCATAATGCTCATATTCTAAACATTTTGTGCACTTCAACCTTCATAAGCGAGTGCGTAAATTGTAAAGTTAATTGCAATGTGAACAGAACCACTGTGAATTTTTATGTGGTTGGTTGGTTTGGTTTGGTTTGGTTTTTATTTGGTACACTGCATGTTCAATGTCATCAACAATTCATTGATCAAAAGAAAATACAAATACAAAAAAAGTTACACATCATAACGCGAGGTCACTCATGATGTGCCTGGGACAGCAGCGACTTGCCTTTACCTATAAAATAAAAGTGACGGCCCCACAGCTTAGGTTACATGCAGTAAACAGACTCGTCATACTACTTACAATTGTCGTGTACTGGAATAGAAGCTAATTTAGCAGTCCACATCACAATAGCCTGAAGTCATGGCTTTAAATCAGCTAACATAAGCCAGCAAATACACTATAGGCATACCTAATGTTACAGCCTCAGCCGTTTCAATGCGCTGTCAGATAATGGAGCATAAAGCACACCGTGGGCTAGCATATCATGCTAATCGTTCCTTTGAATATATTAGCTTTAATGATCGTCCAGTCTGAATTTGATAGTAACTAAACACCCATACATATTGTGTTCCGTTTGAGACAGCGGTGTTTCGTATTGAATTATGTTGTGATTAAATCGGAAAGTGTTGTTGATCATGACATCAGGCTACGGTCATAGCAACAGCTAAAAGGACTCGGGTTTATCAACAGAATTATTCTTACGTGAACCAAGCAATCTGCCCAAAAGTAGTACCACGAACAGGTGGGCTTTTTAGAATAACTGTGACATTTTCTCTGTCC